>WAAF01003466.1:3340165-3390733 GCA_013400475.1 Tricholaema leucomelas | reverse complement strand
GGGGAAAGGGGGAAGAGGGGGAAAAGGGGGGAAGAGGGGGAAAAGGGGGGAAGAGGGGAAGGGGGGAAAAAGGAAAAAAGGGGGGAAAAGGGAAAAAATGGAGCAAATGAAAATGAGATAAGCAGTAACAGTGCTGGTTATGTGACTACTTAAAAAAACAACTATGGGTTGATTTTGCATTATCTGGAAGGGGAGGAAGGAGGGACAGGTTTGACCATGGAAATGAGATCTGTCATTAAACCACAGCATTAAAATAACACTTCAAGATTTCTGCATGTGAAAAGAACAGAAAGGGCTATTTGTCTCTTCACAGACATGAATAACTCCTATTGACATTAATGTGATAGATCTGGTTTATGTTGAGCACAGCTCGAGGGATGAGGTTCATTTACGCAGAGTGAAAGTGGTGAAGCTTATTACAGGAGTATAAATAATCTGAAAGAATCTTTTAAGTTTAGCAGGAACCTTCAACTCCTGTGTGCTGTTAGCAGTGATGTGCTGTATTAGCCTTCTAAAGATGAGTGAGGAAAGCAGAGTTCTTAAAAGAAGACAGTTGTGGCTGCAGTTCCTCCACCTATGTGTGCAGAGGCCAGCAGAAGAGTATGGGGCCAGAAGACGACAGAAGGAAATGAGCCTTTGTACAGTGACTTCCCCCTTTCCTGGCATGTCCTTAAAGGTTTGCTACCATTCTCAGTATCAAACACAGCATCCTCCCATTTCTGAGAGGAACAACTTTGTTCACCTGTCTGCTCCACACAAACCAGGGAAAAAAACGTTCTTTACAGACAGGGTGGTGAAACACTGGAACAGGTTGCCCAGGGAGGTTGTGGATGCTCCCTCCCTGGAGGTGCTCAAGCCTAGGTTGAATGAGGCCTTGAGCAACGTCTTCTAGTGGGAGGTGTCCTTGCCTATGGCAGGAGGATTGGAACTAGATGATCTTTGAGGTCTCTTCCAATCTAGAGTGTTCTGTGATTCTGATTCTGTGAAACAGCTCCATTTCTGGAACCAAGCTGTACTTCTGCACTGAGACCGACAGCTAATGTTTCCTTTAGATGTAAAGGGGCAGAGGTTTACAACTGCCGAGCTATGCAGCGCTAACAGCTGTATCGTTTTACATCCATGGAATATTTGAACCTGATTTTGCCTAATCAGAGATTACAGTATCACACAGTATCACAGTATCATCAGGGTTGGAAGAGACCTCACAGATCATCAAGTCCAACCCTTTACCACAGAGCTCAAGGCAGACTTCAGCAATCAGTTGTAATCAGCCTTTTAGCACATGTAAGGGGAATAGATACTTCTTTTTTAATCCTTTGCAATTGAGGTGTGGTTAAAAATGTCCATATCCACGAATGGCAGTTCAGAAGCATGTAATATTTTACACAGGCACTGGACCACAAGTCAATACGAGGTAGTATCCTCCATGCAAAACAAGGAGCACAGTTACCCTCACCAAAATGAGTCACATAGCAAAAAGAAGCTACAGAACTTTGAAATGAACCATACACATTTCAAAGAATAATCACTGCTTTACGATTGCTTATAATTACAATTTAAATCTGAACACAATTTTGCACCAATTTCTTTAAGTAGGGAGTTAGCATAAAAGCACTTTACATGCAGTTATCTGCTATTGAGCCTCCTCATGATACAGCAGTTGCTGCATCATTTTTTTCTGTTGTTTAAGCACACTTTTTGCCATTTGCAGACTTTGCTTGTAATCTAATAATACAAACCATTTGATCCAAGATCACCGGTCCTGTTTTATGCACCAGTTGCCAAGAAACCATTGTTAAATATTTGATGTAACACATAGTGATAGAGAAGCTCTTTTTTCCTCTTGCAAGCAAACTGACAAGTTTAAAAGTTTTGGATGGTGTAATAGTCTTGCCCACTCCCATAGCCATCTTGCTTAAAAAAGGTCAATCTAATAATTCAGTGCTCATACTCATAGAATCATAGAATGGTTTAGGTTGGAAGGGACCTCAAGGATCATCCAGCTCCAACCCCCTGCCATAGGCAGGGACACCTCCCACTAGAGCAGGCTGCTCAAGGCCTCATCCAGTCTGGCTTTAAACGCCTCCAGGGAGGAAGCATCCACAACCTCCCTGGGCAACCTGTGCCAGTGTCTTACCACTCTCACTGTAAAGAACTTCCTCCTAACATCCAGTCTAAATCTCCCCTCTTCCAGTTTAAACCCATTCCCCCTCGTCCTGACATTACCAGACCTTGTCAATAGTCCCTCCCCAGCCTTCCTGTAGGCTCCCTTCAGATACTGGAAAGCCACTGTAAGGTCTCCTCGAAGCCTTCTCTTCTCCAGGCTGAAGAGCCCCAACTCTCTCAGCCTGTCCTCATAGCAGAGCTGCTGCAGCCCTCTGATCATCTTCGTGGCTCTCCTCTGGACCTGCTCCAGCAGTTCCATGTCCTTCTTGTGTTGGGGGCTCCAGAACTGCACACAGTACTCCAGGTGGGGTCTGAGGAGAGCAGAGTAAAGGGGGAGAATCCCCTCCCTTGCCCTGCTGGCCACACTGCTCTTGATGCAGCCCAGCACAGGGTTGCTGTCTGGGCTGCATGTGCACACTGCAGGCTCATGTTGAGCTTTGTGTCAACCCAGACCCCCAGGTCCTTTTCCTCAGGGCTGCTCTCAGCCATTCACCACCCAGCCTGTATCTGTGCCTGGGACTGCACTGACCCAGGTGCAGGACCTTACACTTGGCCTTGTTAAACGTCATGAGGTTGGCCTGGGCCCACCTTTCCAGCCTCTCGAGTTAAACTTCTATTGCCCCTGAGCAGAGTGGAACCCTGGATTAAGGACAGAGGCAAACTGAAATAAATGATCTCCATTTCATGTGCGTCCCTACTGGTGCAAACCATTGAACCAACATCAGCAGAACCAAGGCAGTTTATGTCATCTGAGGATATGTCACCTAGCTGCTAGAACTGAAATAAACTGTGCCTGTCTGTCAGGCTGAACAGCTGAGCCTGCGAACTCGGCAGCAGATAGCCCATTGCGAGCAGCATTACCTTCCCCTGGTGCAGATGGTGTTATGGTAGGTAATGCAGTAGACTCAATAGATAGTGGTGTTCTGGTAGGTAATGCAGTAGACTCAATAGATAGTGGTGTTCTGGTAGGTAATGCAGTAGACTCAATATATAGTGGTGTTCTGGTAGGTAATGCAGTAGACTCAATATATAGAAGAAGACTTTCTGTTTCAGGTGAGCTCTATAGGAATAATATTGTGTAAGGACTTCCCTATGAGTATGCACTGATTCCTTCACAATATAGTAGAGGAAACTAATTTGTTTGAGCTCACTGAGAGAAAGGAAAGGAGATGGAAGGTGAATCTTTCTCATCAGACTTTCCCAAGAAGTCTGTGTATATGGTAATAGCTTTGGACAGCTTTAGAAAATGACATGAGGTGTATCTTTTGGTGAAAAGGAGGAAAGGATGCTTGTGCTAGTTTGAGGCTAGCTTGAAGGTTTTGCTTCCACAAAACCAAAACACATCAGGGTGTAAATGTTTGGGGTAGTTGTAAACACATTTTAAAATTGGGTGACTTACCTAAAACTGCCACCCTGTTCTGCAAACTACAGTGACCTTGGTAGGGCCCTGAGCGGTGCCAGCCAGTGCAGGGCTGTTGGGAGCTACCTGAGCTGCACTAGGCTGTGGAGAAATCCCTCATGCCTCTCCAGATGTTCAGCTGTGCTGGAAGAGGCATTTGGCGAGGTGCCCAGACATGTCTTCCTTTCTGCGGGAAGACTCAGGTAACCTGTGACAAAAAACACTGCCAAATCAATTGTATTTGCTAGCAGAAGAATGGCAGGGAGAAGACAAGGACTGGGTTTCCATGTGGCATATGCTCTTCAGGTTTCCTTCTCTGAATTGTCATGCAAAGTGATCTAACAGCATTGCAAAGACTGAAAGAAATTGATTTAGTCACTAGAAAATAAGAAGAGTTCTTGGTGCTGTATCAGCCGTAGCTGGAAGGAGAGTTCAGGCTGGCACTAGAAAATGTATTGAATTGTTAGAGTCCACAGAGAAGATGAATTTAAAAACAAACAACAACTCAGTGACTGATCTGTTTTAGTATTTTTGGAGTGCAGCAGAGTGCTCATCTCCTGAAGCACCAGCAAAGAATTCAGAGAGATTTTTATACAACCATGGTTCTGCTTCGGCAAGATGATTAATACTGATGATACGGTTCTGCAATTTTCTTTAATCCAAATTATGAAAGGCATGATTATCCTGGCCCCAGACTGAGCTGCATCCTTTGACTTCCTAGAACAGAGCTGAAACCACTTCTGAATTCCATTGGGATAAATCAGAGAGCAAGTCTTTAAGTTTTGAATGAAAATGCGCTCTGTTCAATACGTTTGCCTTCAGTAGCAGTCGAATGAACTCATGAACACACTAAGCTGGGGTAAAATCAACCTCAATGAATAATATGTGACTCTTTGAAGTCAGCATCCCCCTCATCTCTTATATCTATTTACACTGATACATTAATTAATACTAAGCTATTCATAATCACAGTGATTTGGTGGCAAGACTTCAGTATTCCGAAAAAAGGCAAAATTAAATAGAGATGAAAAATTCCCAGAAGACCAAACTCTCTCACTTGAATGTAAAACACTGCACAAACCTACCTAGCCAGGGATTTAGCAGGTGGCAAATCGACCTGCATCCCTCTTACATCAGGAGAAAATAGGTAGTTACATAGTGTCTATATTCAGAAAGCCATAGTGACATCCATGTAAACTTCACTGCCAGATTAAAAATCATAGAAATGTTGTTCTTAACAGCGTTATAAAATACTCCTCTATGGAATCTGAACATGTAGGATGCAATCCCAAACACAAATACAGACTGGGTGGTGAATGGCTGGAGAGTAGCCCTGAGGAAAAGGACCTGGGCGTCTTGGTTGATGAAAAGCTCAACATGAGCTGGCAGTGTGCTCATTTAGCCCAGACAGCAACCCTGTGCTGGGCTGCAGCAAGAGCAGTGTGGCCAGCAGGGCAAGGGAGGGGATTCTTCCCCTTTACTCTGCTCTCCTGAGACCCCACCTGGAGTACTGTGTGCAGTTCTGGAGCCCCCAACACAAGAAGGATATTGAGTGAGTAAAGACGAGGGCACAAAGATGATCAGAGGGCTGGAGCAGCTCTGCTACGAGGCTACAAGAGTTGGGGCTCCTCAGCCTGGAGTAGAGAAGACTTTGAGGAGATCTTATAGTAGCCGTTCAATATCTGAAGGGGGCCTACAGGAAGGCTGGGGAGAGACTATTTACTAAATCCCTCTGATCTCAGAAAGAAGAGGCCTTGAAGAAATTAGAAGAAAAAGCTTCCAAATTAGAGAAAGTAGCTGATGTATGGATGATAAATGTCCTCCAGGTCCTCCTGGATCCATCTTGAGCAATGCAAGACACAGGCCTGACTCTGACTGTATGAATAAATGACCACCATGGGGTTTTCTTTCAGAAACAGCTCCAGGTATTTTATAATCACACACTACAGATCTACAGGACAGGATAATATGATTGATACAGTAATCTTCCATATTTAAAAGCACAGCTGGAAACTTTCTAGGGATGAAGTAGAATAAAATACAGGAATCTTATAGGTATGAACTAATATTGCATATATCACAGAACCATCACCACACTCTCCAGGTTAGATAATTCAAGAGACTGATTTCTGTGAAGTTAAGCTATGCAGTTCATAAAATGCATGTGTAATTGCTTCCCTAAACTGATTAAGCAATTCCCATGACTGTGCAACCCAATCAGGTAATTGCAGACCCAAATACTCATTTGCATATTTTCTGTCACCCAATTGGCCTCTTAATTACTGTGCATGGAAGCTAGGAACATTATTTGGCATTCCCACAGTCTGAGAATCAAACCTCTATGCTATATATATCTATATAAAACAATCTAACTTTTGTGATCCGTGTCACAGTGTTTGCCATTCCTTGTTCAAAACAGATAGTGTAAGTTATGTAGTGACAGGTCAACAGGGAATGGAGCAAAGCTGGAGGTAATTAGGTTCAAACTGGTTGTGAGGAGGAAGTTCTTACCATGAGAGTGGTGAGAGCCTGGAATGGGTTGCCCAGGGAGGTGGTTGAGGCCCCATCCCTGGAGGTATTTAAGGCCAGGCTGGATGATGCTCTGGCCAGCCTGATCTAGGCTAGGATGTCCCTGGCCATGGCAGGGGGGTTGGAACTAAGTGATCCTTGTGGTCCCTTCCAACCCTGACTGATTCTATGATTCTATGAAGTTTTTCACTGCACACTGAGATAATGGATCAGAGACATTCTGGAGGCATTCCAGATAAGCATCTCATGTAATTAGTAAGGCTAAAAGAACACACACTGATCTGGGTACTTGTCCACCATTGGTACCAGTAAAAAGTAAAGTTTTGGAGAAAATGTGAATATTTATGCAGGAAATGTTAAGGTGGTGTAGATGTTAGTGAGTTTTAGCTTCACCCATCACACATACTGGTAGAAATCAGGTTCCCACCCTTTCCATCATCAGCCTAATACACAAGAATCTGAACTAGCATTAATCAAAGCCGTAGGAGATTCTTATATATTTCTAAATCTACAAAGACAGATTTTATGGATAGAAAAAAAACAAATAGCCTCTTCTTTAGAGAGGTTTATAATTCTGAGATAGGAAATGCACAAACCACATTAGTGCTAATGGAAGCAGCGTGCATGCATGCATAGCAGAATAAACACATTAAGTGCTGTTAATCATCACTTAAACATAGAAATCTCTTTGGGTATGAACAGTGCTGGCAGCTCCCCTGACTACGATGGTTTGGGATGCAGAGCCAGAAATGTCTTTCACTTTTTAATGATTTCTGAAATTATGTTACATTTTTACAGATGAAACTCTTAGAAGGTATGAACTGACAGAACCAAACTGCATTAACTGCTGTGGAGGAGAGCCAATTCATTCCTTGCAGCAGTCTGTCTGTATATAAGAACAAGAGGTAGGAGTAAATATAGTTAATATGAAAGCAGAACTTTTTGCAAGATTTGTGAAAAATGCATGTATTTTTGCACCATTTTCACGAGAAATTAGCCTTTTGAGATAAAAAACTTGGACTTTCCCCCCTGAAAGTTGATTTTGTTATATCATAATCATCTAGAATTAAGACTATTCAAGAAAAGCTTCTATATATTTGAAAGTGGCTGCCATCTTGTGTGTTATTCTTTGGACAGAAAGTTCCAATGGACAGTATTTACTGCTTTCCAAAAGTCCATTTCCTTGCAAATAGCCTAATTAATTGAACATGAACCTCAGGAATCATGAACAAGAATGGTCAGAGCCCTAGTGGTCGTAGTACTGGGGAGCTGCAGCTACAGAGAATACCTCTCAAACCAAAGTGAAAAGAAGCAGGGATTTTATGACTGCTAGCAGCCTTGAATTCTCTCCAAAGCCCTATCTCAATATATAAATTTATGCCTCTTATCAATCCTTTTGCACTGTAAAGGATCCTTTTGTGAACAAGTGACAGGAGAGACACTATTCTTCAGATCCAGCATCAGACACTAGAGCGTGCGCTGGTTCAAATGGGTTATCGACACCCCACCCCATATCAATGTCCCTTTGAAAGCTGGAGTTTTCCATATACCCACAGTGATGGCTAGAAAAATGCACAAGTCCATTCACAAGTCCTGCCTGGATACATATATCAAATGTGAATCACCACTGAGGTCCAAACTGTGCAGACAGAGTTGACTTCAGCATCTTGCCTATGTCCATGCTGTAGTCTGATTCACACAGCCTATTAGAAAAGGAGATTCTTCAAAAGCCCCTAGAACCAGCATTAAAAAGGTTTGGGCTTTTTTTAGAAGCTTACTTACCTACTTTCTCCTGATGTCTCAACAGTTGCTGGCTAGAGTTCTTAGGAAAAGTGTTAGAAAGACACAAGACGCAATCCACGGAACTATTAATCCATCCCAGCCTGCATCTCATTTGCTCTTGAACTATTTCTGGGTGGCTTATTGATATATGTGACAGCAAAATAACCTTGTTGCCCAGCCTTTGTTTTGAAACCAAGGAAGACAAAATGTTTTGCTATACTAATTATACTTTTCTGAGTCAAAAGGATACTCTGTAATTAATTTATTCATACCAATCTGTGAAAGTCTAAATTACACAGACCCTTTAGATGCATTTCTCCCTGTTCAAAGTTGTCCAAACTTAGAATCATAGATGTGGTCAATGAGAATTGATTCAGACACTGCTGAAAGAGAATAAAGATTTTGGTCTTCTGAACCATTAATGACATCTGGAAGTATCTATTGCCACTGAAGGAAATACATTCCCAGATAGAACATCTGATTGAGTCTCAGAACAGCATGCCAAGTTGAGAACTAGCTCCTTCCAGATGAAATATTCCTGTATTCTGTGACATGTTATCAAGCTCCAGCTCTTTGAATGAAGTTCAAATCAAACTGAAACTTTGTCAAACGTAGAGAAACAAATGGAGTTCCAAACTCAGACTTTCTAATGCAGCCCCAGACTTGTCACTGTCAATGCCAATTCCTCAAGTCAAATAATCTCATCTCTAGTTTCAGAGGCAGATTTAATCGAGGTCGATCCGTATTCAGAATATAGCTGGACACCTTACAGAGCTTTAATAATCCTGTATGTGTTTTAAGGAAAAAACCACATTCTTAATAAGCTCTTAATTCTTTTTTTTTAGCTCATAAGATAAGCCTTGCCACAAGATTTTATATGCAGAGATACTGAATATTTTTTATGTTTTCCTCCACTGCCTCAGGAGCTGAACTGCGCCAAGGCTGCTGCCGTGATTCTATGTCTCCAACAATATGAGATGAACATACCTTTGATGCACTCACTGTTTGGAACATGCTTTATTGTTAGTTGGCACTGCATATTTACTAGCCAGAGAAGTTATAACACAAATGGGATCACTAGATTGACTGCTTTATGAGAAACTAGAATTCAAATAGGGTTCTGTTCCATTGGGCTACTAAGGAAAGAAAAACCAAAAGTCCTGCTGGAATGGAGATCTAACATTTCTTGTCTTAGCCAATCCATTTATTTCCATATCATTTGTAGGAGGTATTTTAAAAGGACAAATATTTTGGAAGCCACACTCAATATTTGATTGCATTCTTGTATCCTATTTGGTGCCCCAAATCAAATGCTTTACCCTACTACTTTCCAAAACACTATGCAGAACACAGCTATATATCATCCATAAAAATGTCACCCACTATTTAGTTTCACCTATTAAGATATATTTTTAATACCTACTGCAATGATGAGAAATTTAGGCTGGTTCATATATTTTCTCAAGGGATGGAAATTTGCAGCATCTTATTTTTCCTGTAGACAGCAGTGCAATGCACCTAAGTCTGTCATTATATGCTAAGGCTAGCAGTGATGTCAGAGACAGAATATCATTTTAATAAGATTCTTCTAATTTTATTATTAATGGCTTGAATGATTACAGCAAATTCCAGATGATCTGTGATAGTAACTGCTTTTCTGGTTCATCATTTAACCTAAGAATTCCTTACAGCTCAGATGTGATTACATACACAGAAGCAGAGAAAATACCACTTCTATTAGAATTAGTGACAAGCTGGCATAAGTCATTGGGACGCAGGAGTGAACATCACTCATATGAGTAAAAGCTTTCTGGATTGAATCCTAAATCTTTAGGATGAAATTCTGCCTCCACTGCAGTCAAGAGCTGGTCCAAGTTGTACCTACATATTATAAAGCAGTTTCTCACAAAGAGGATATTTATATGAAACCTCCTTTGTTTAAAAGTCTGTGTGCATTTTGTCAACTCCATGAAAAAGGTTGAAGGGGAAAGAGATTTTTAAAAATTAAAACTAGCAAACTTCAAAAGCTTCCTAGACCTGATGCAAAGAGAGGTTAATATAAATAAGACAAGACCTCGGTAACTCTGAATTTTGTGTTATAATAAAATGAGCGTCACTGTGTTCGCAAGCCCAAGGCAAAATACTACTTTCAGTGATGTAAACAGGAATCATTTCAATATGCATAAAAAGTACTGACTAGGACATAAACTCATATTTTTTTCCCTGGATATATCTGATCCAAAAACCTGGGTTTTAAGCCTCAAAAGATTAGAAAACAATCATGCAGCTGTTCCCTGATAACCTAAAAATATTTATGAGTTTTGTCTCCTGTGTTAGCACTCAAAAAAGTTCTCAAATGTTTTAAGTTTAAAATGCTTGATGTTTTCACCCTTGACTTTGCCATTGCCATATTTGCCTGCTACCACTCCAGTAGCAACAATGTCCCTGAGCCAATGGTGTCCAGACTCTGACACACTTGTGGTAGTGTTCAGGGATTGCTCAGAATCATCATATACCTCATCCTGGCCCACAGAGCAGGAGAAACAACAGTGACCACATCCCTGCTATGTCTGCCTGTTTTATGAGCTTTTAAAGTGTGAGGAAGGGTCAGGAGCAGTTTATAATACTTGACCCAAGCATTAGTAAAGCTAGAGATTGCTGCTGAAGCAAGGAATTAATATCAGCACTTTGACTGCAGCTATAGATTCCTGTACTGTCTGGTAAATGATTCATGACTTAGATGTGTTGGCACACGGGGATCCTAAGTTTGATGTCTTGGATATGTGTTCTCACTGATAGGTATCCCAGCCAGAACTTTCACTGAGCTCAACTGGTTGGAGCGCAGCTAGGTGGAGGTGGGAGCCAGACAGGCCAGTAGTGGGTCTTGGAGCAGCAGGCACATTCTTTCTCCAGGACATGAGCCAGAAGAGATGGGAGAGGCAAAGCTTGTTAGACCAGCAGATCATAGAGTCATAGAATCAACCAGGTTGGAAGAGACCTCCGAGATCATCCAGTCCAACCTAGCACAGAGCCCTATCCAGTCAACTAGACCATGGCACTAAATGCCTCATCCAGTCTTTTCTTGAACACCTCCAGGGATGGTGACTCCACCACCTCCCTGGGCAGCCCATTCCAATGCCAATCACTCTCTCTGCCAACAATTTCCTCCTAACATCCAGCCTATACTTCCCCTGGCACAACTTGAAGCTGTGTCCCCTTGTTCTGTTGCTGGTTGCATGGCAGAAGAGACCAACCCCCACCTGGCTACAGCCTCCCTTCAGGTAGTTGTAGACAGCAATGAGGTCTGATGTTTGAATGAGCAAGGGATGACATTGTGTACTCAAACAAAATTACTTGGTTAGTATCCAGAGAGGAATCTGACTGCAGCTCTGAGAATTTACGAGATCCTTGCTTCCTTAACTGCTTACCTGGTCATTAATTTGATTAATTCAATCCACTGAAATCAAGTTGATTTTATTTTCTGGAATCAGACTGAGCTGTAATTGATTCTTCTGTTTTGCATTTCTAACTCGTAGCACTCAGAGAGAGGCAAAAGTTCTGTTAAAGCAAGTCAGCTATAACCCTGACTTCCCTTTTCACTTTTTCAGCTGCAGAGGAAAAGTTGTTGCTAATCAACAGGAAATGCAATTTTGGGTGTGTGAAAAGTGCCTTTTGCAACTCCAGGCAATTATAACAGGTCCATTGACACATTTGCACTCTTGTGGTGCTGCAGAAGGTCTGATATTTTTCAAATTACACAGTAGATACAAATACTGTATTGAGCAGCCTTTTCCCACTACCTTGGGATAGACTCAGGCCCTTATCCTTGCTGAATAGGTATTTTCTCCAAGAGCAATGCTATTGACTTCAGAGGAGTTATTTGCAGTATCAAGTTTTCAGAAACTCAAAAAAATCACTCTGCAACTATTTTCTCCCCTTCATTTCAGCTGGCTATTGGGCAGCATTGAGAAGGGGCCTGGGCTCATAACACCCAGAACAGTATCTACAGCTCCTTCAGCTTTTGCCTCTGCTAATTCAGAAAGTATTTCAGTCAGCAAAACCTAAATCATATGCACTTTTCTAAAGGCAATATGAAAGTTTTCACACTGGCCTAACAATTAAACTTCCTCAGCTGTGATTTTAGTAGGTACCAGAAACTGGTGCCTAGATGGTTTTCATTGCGGGGGATATCAGCACAGGTCAGGTCACAGGCAGTAAGAAGCAGTAGGCTGTATGTGCTGTGATGCAATGGCACTGAAAGAGGAACCAAACTTCATCCTGCTTTGCCTATGGAACAGTCTCTTTAGGCCCAAAATGATGGGAAGAAATGATGCTCTGCTTTTTAGTCATCCTGGGTTATAAAAAAGCTCAATTCCAATGTGATTAGCTTTAAGAATACGTTCAACTGCCATTGCATGCAGTGGGTGCTGAGTGCACATTCATGGCTTTCTGGATAAAGTTGACTTTACCAGCACTAAGAGGTGTGATTTGCTAAATTAGAGAATTCCCACAGTCTCACTGCCAATCTCACTCCTGGTTCAATGAGCACCCAATTCAGCGATGCTTTTGCAGGCAATCTGCACACACATCAGCTACTGCTGCGTTTCCCAGCTATGAATCACAATGTTACTCTGGAGCTTTGGGTCAGGCTGCTGATTGAGCTGGCACGTTACTGGTGTTGTAATAGGAGAGGGTTACTAAGAGATCATTAAAACTATGATTAGGCTGAGAATGAGCTAAGAGAATCCAAAAGAACACCAGGAACTTAACTCCTCTACTCAAAGTTGGCAGGATTAAGTTTATTGAGATATATCTCTTTGAAGACAGGAGCACTTTGGAGCCTGTCCTTCGTGGTCTTTGCTATTTAGGTTTTACCACTCAGCTTCTCTGTTCACAGAAAGTGTATGCAAGCTGCACTGGTCTGTGGTTTAGAGGTTTAGATGTGCAGTACAGGCTTGGTTCTGTTTTTTTCTCAGTATGTAAAGAGCAGTATTTGATTTCACAATATCATTTCAAACTGAAACAATGCTTGCATCTAGCCCAGGATCTTATAATGCAATTCAAGACTTCTTAATCCTCCCTAAATTATTTTCCCTGGCTTTTTCAAAGAATTGTTTTACTCCTTTTTCTTTTCTTTTTTCTTTAATTTTCAATCTTTTTCATTTTTATTCTGATTAAGCTCTGAAAAGCCTTTCTTCATATCATATTCAGATTGATAATTAGTTTGAAGGTATTCATCAGCCTGCAATAGCTTTTATTAGTGTGCAGGTTTTAGATAAAAGAATTAAAATATTGCTACCTCCTCACTCCTCAGAAGCCTGTAATCCAACTTTCACAGATAACAGGAAATAGGGAGGCAGGAGTTTTGCTTCCTTATCTTTTGTGCCTCGGACTTCAGAATAACAAAGATATATGGATTTATATAGAAATATCTGTTTAGCCAAACACTGACACATTTACAGGAAACAAGAGTAGTTCTTGCATTAACTTGATCTGTGATAGTTAATAATAACTTCCTTTCTTACTGCTATTTCCAGGGTCATAAATGGGTAATCCTAGAAGGATACAAAGCATTTTCTCCCAGAGCATTAGTGTTAGCTGCAGTTTATCTGACAGTGTCCAGACACAGACTTCCCTAAATTATGTGGACAGGAGTGGACCCTTGACAGGATGCTAAATTAGGTAATCTGCTAGTCTCCTATATAATGGCTCAGATATATTTTAGTAGATATTTGCTACCTCACCAGAGTTTGCCAGTAGACTCGTCCTAAGGGAGACAATAAAGTTGTTCAGGTTAGTGTGAGGAGGCCAACGTGAGCACTGATTCAGAAGGGTTAGATGAAACCCTGTGTAGCATCAGTCAATGCCTACTACCTTCTAAATCCCTTTATATGCTGCCATGCACATAGTTCAAATTGACTCTCTTGTAAGTGAAATTCCTTGCAAGGCACAATAGAAGGATCTGATGTTTTTGTGACAGAAAGTACTAATACTGAAGCAGATGGCAGAGGAGAGGGAAGGTATCAAGAGACATCAAGTTTTTATTCTCTAATCTGTCCATAATCATAGATTGGTATCCTGGGATGATGAAATGAAAGAAACCTGGAAAAGAAATTCAAATGGCAGAAGTTGGACCTATGAAAGCAAAAGGGAGAAAAGGAAATGAAAAAAGTGTTTGCTCCTCCATCAAGTTGTCCAAGAAATGCTGCGCACTGAAGCGCCTCTCTCTGCACTTTGATTTTGCCCCAAAGGGAAGCAAGTGCTGTACAAATTTGGGTTCCCTCTCTTCATCCTTCTTGATGCTGGCACAGAAACTCAGAGCCTGCTATGATCATGTAGTAAGGAAACTAGTTTGAAAATAATTATTGCCTGGCCTCTTGAAAGACCACAGAGTAAGATGGAAAGATATGCTGCAGTTCTGAACATATATTTTGTAAGAGCCAAACAAAATTCTAACTCCAATGGATCTGGGACATGCTCTAAATCTGGAAGAGTGCATCTGTGGTTTTCCCTCCATGAGAAACAGCTTCCTAAATTCAGCTGAATGAGAGAAAGTGAGAAAAACAGGCAGGTTGCTGGGCACGAGAACAAATAAATTCTGATTCCTATGGATTTCTGTTGCCCAATTAACTAATTCTGCCTGAATTCTATTAAGGTGTCTTGTCATCTGCTTCTACATGTAGTTACCATCTCCTGAATTAGCTATATTGATATATGTTGATTCCCCACAGTATTTTTTAACACAGACAGCCCCCTGGAGCCTGGTGTTGCTATGCTTACAGAGGAGTCTTTGAGCAGCCTGCCTTTATCCAGCCTCTCCTAAGTCCCTATCAATACTGATTTGTGGGTGTTAAGAACTAAAGCAAACCACCATCTCTTCCTTTCCTTCAATCTCACTGGCCTCAAGCACTGAGCAGTCCCCAGACTCACTGGTTAATGGCCTTATCTAGCTCAAGGTGTATTGCCTGTTTCAAAGCTGTTTTCTCCCATGTCACAAATTCCCTAATGTGGATTTTTGGAGTTTGGGAAGTTGCATGCCCCCTGTAAAACTTTTTCAGAATATTGAATTTTTAAGTGCTTATAATTCTGGCTGCTGCAGATTCTCTGGTGTCTAATAAGCTGCAGAATCCCACTGGAGTTTTTCCTCACTTGCTTGTTTTCCTGAGGAAACTGACATCAAACAGTGGGAATTTTTAGAAGGGAACACATGACAACAGATGTATATGCATAAACCTCTCATCCACTCCCAAACGATGAGGATTTCCTTAAGGAACCAGGCTAAAACTGAGAGAACATATCCTTAAGAAAACTCCCCATGTTTGTATATCTCTGCAAGAGACTGTGCTGCCTTGAATACAGAATAGGTGTCTACCTCGAAAGCCAGAGGATTCCTTAGAGATTTAAAGGTATAACATACACTGAAGGAATTTGTAGTAGTTATTTGGCTCAATACAGCATTCAAGCATTTTTGGCAGAATGAGCTTTTCTATTTCTGCTTTAAAAGCCATCAGAGAGCAGAACAATCCTTTAGCAAATATCAGCAGCAAAAAAATATATATTCCAGTTTGTATTAAGTCTGTTTTAGACACTGGCTTCAAACTGTGTAGCCAGAGTGCCAGTCTTTTTTTGTGTGTGTTGAGAATGGGCTGATTTGACATGCCAGGTGCAGCAATGCCTTTTGCATACTCAGACAAAGTCTAAATCTCTGCCAGCATTTAAAGAAGGTCCTGCTGAGACCATGCTACAGAAAACTGCTTCTGAAGCTGGAGAGTTTCTCTTCCATAGCTCACACAGATGGTTAGGTCTCATCAACTTGACTTGTCAGCACCAGGTACTGTCAGTTATGCACTCACCTGGAGTTTCCCAAGGATCAGTAAAGGCTGCTTGATCATCTGGCTCATGAATGCAAAATGCAAGGAAAATTCTTGACAATATTACCCCACTCCAGCCTTGTTGCCTCTCCTGATGCATGTGCATTTTTTTCAGGGAAAGGGTTTCTCGTGCCAACAGGCACAGTTGGCAGCAGGCAAGAGGCCTCCTCTCTGCAGTGCTGGCAGCCAATTAGCTGGAGATCACAGCCGCCAGTGAGCCAAGGAGTCAGTTCAGAGGGACCAGGACTGCACTCCCTGGGAAGCTGGCCTAGCTAAAAATAGCAAGGGGTCCCCTGTACAGTTTAATAATTAGATCTGGGAGGTCTTGATGAAAAAAGTTTCCCATTAGGAACAATGATGATGGAGGTCCCTGGCACTCCTCCCAGCTGGCCCACTTGCTTTCTATGTGACATTGGGCAAACCAGAAGGGACAAGACCTTTATGCAGCTCTGAGGCTTAACACCTGCATCTCTTCATACAGATCAGATAGCCTGGCACTTTGCCAGCCCAACTAATCTCACCTGCTGTGAACATACTAGACTTCACTAAAATAACTGCAAGGTTTCACAACTTAATACATGCCACAGTCATTCCAAGGAGGCAATACACTGAACTTCTTCTGAAAAAAAGTAGCAGCACAAAGTAATGGCTTTGGAAATGCAAAAAAAAAAAATCCTTAGCCTCTGTCAGATTAGTTTACACTGTGATAGTTTGCCTTGAGTGCACTCAAAAATGCCAACTACGACACAATCCAAATCATTATAATTACTTATATCTTGCAAAATCAGGGATGACACAGCACATCTGAAACAGAAAATTCATCCATTTGGTGGCTGCAGTGTTCTCTGAGTACTGTTCTGAGAAACAGCCAACCGTGTGCTGGGCTGCAGCAAGAGAAGTGTGGCCAGCAGGGCAAGGGAGGGGATTCTCCCCCTTTACTCTGCTCTCCTCAGACCCCACCTGGAGTACTGTGTGCAGTTCTGGAGCCCCCAACACAAGAAGGACATGGAACTGCTGGAGTGGATCCAGAGGAGAGCCGCGAAGATGCTCAGAGGGCTGCAGCAGCTCTGCTGTGAGGACAGGCTGAGAGAGTTGGGGCTCTTCAGCCTGGAGAAGAGAAGGCTTCGAGGAGACCTTACAGTGGCTTTCCAGTGTCTGAAGGGAGCCTATAGGAAAGCTGAGGAGGGACTATTGACAAGGTCTAGTAATGTCAGGACGAGGGGGAATGGGTTTAAGCTGGAGGAGAGGAGATTTAGACTGGATGTTAGGAGGAAGTTCTTTACAGCGAGGGTGGTAAGACACTGGCACAGGTTGCCCAGGGAGGTTGTGGATGCTTCCTCCCTGGAAGTGTTTAAAGCCAGGCTGGATGAGGCCTTGAGCAGCCTGCTCTAGTGGGAGGTGTCCCTGCCTATGGCAGGGGGTTGGAGCTGGATGATCCTTGAGGTCCCTTCCAACCTAAACCATTCTGTGATTCTATGATTCTAAACCTGCAGCAGGGCTCCAGACAGGAAACAGCCAGCCAAGAACAGACACTCCTAATAAGAGTACTTTTAGAAGCCTGCAGTCCCCACCTGTCACCTTAATTTAAACCAGTCATTTGTGTAAAGTTCTGATTTCAGGTTTAATACCTATATTCCATGCTGTGATGGTTTGGGAGTTACCTGTCCCCCCACACTTAAGAAAATCACCCAGACTAGACTCGGCTGGGTGAAAGTTAAGGAATGAAGCTTTATATTTACAGCTTAGCACAATATGCAAGCAGATATTTACAATCTATACAGCTATAGGCAGAAATTTACAGGTTAAAAGTGATACAGAAACACAACATCCCTCCCAGAAACCAGAGTCCCCAGGGGAGCCCCCAACCACCCTTCCACCTCCTTTCTGCCCCTCTACCTTATCCCGGAGTTTGTCTTAAGTGCAAGGTGAGTTTGGAGGATCGGCCAAGGGGCTTAGAAAGCAGAAGGATTAGTTACACAGAAAGCAGGCCAGGGAGAAAAGTACAGGCACCAGCTGTGACACAGAGACACTGCAACTGCATTATCTATATTTTGTGTTCATGTTTTTATACATCTCAGCAAACCTATGAGTGAAGTAGACATCACCACTGTTTCCTTTTCACAGCCTCTAGGCCTTATAGATTATAATCTGATTTCTTTCACTAGAATATTTCAGCTAGCCTCAAACTAGCACACATGCAGCCCTGAGACATGCACCACCAAGCCTGCAGGTACTTGCGTTCTGCACCTGTGATATGGTTCCTGCATACATGTAGATAAAGTTTTGTTATCATTAGTATATTTATGGCCCAGCTCAAGGGGATTGTACTTGCTCAACTATGCAGTTATGGTTTTCGTCATGCTGAGTGCTTATTTCGGAATGGAGAAGCAACACATCAGTGTACTTGTGTGTGTAAACCTCTTGTGCAGTGATGATGCAACTCAGGAATGATTTGCAGGTTCTTAGCTCTTCAAAGGCAGTTCCCATGCTTGGCCTACAGCATGTGATGGCATGCAGGGAGGTAACTATCCTGAATTTCTGCCTGGTATAGAAAATAGCAGTAGGCCTGCTGGTCCATGGGAAAGCTTTGGTTTAAATGCAGTTTTAAAGCACCAAAGGCTGTTAGGTTCCATGGAAGCATATTCTTGATGGAAAATGTAACATGGATTTGGCACAAGCTTCCATAATATACACCATGAGAATCAAACTATTGAGATTATTTCCTTTTCTGAAGTCTTGTCTCTCAACCTATGTTGGGATTGGTTAATCAGCAGATGTCCCAGAAGACAAGTGGAGTCCCTCAGGGATCAGTCCTGGGAGCAGTCTTGTTCAACATCCTTTGTCAGTGACATTGACAGTGGCATTGAGTGCAGCCTGAGCAAGTTTGCTGCTGACACCAAGCTGTGTGGTGCAGCAGACAGGATGGAGGGAAGGGATGCCATCCAGAGGCACCTGGACAGGCTGGAGAGGTGGGCACAAGCCAGTCTCATGAGGTTCAACAAGACCAAGTGGAAGACCCTGCATCTGGGTTGAGGCAATCCCAAGTACAGATCCATGCTGGGCAGTGAGTGGCTGGAGAGCAGCCCTGAGGAGAGGGACTTGAGGGATTCTGGTGGATGAGAAGCTCAACATGAGCCAGCAGTGTGCACTTGCAGCCCAGAGGGCCAACCAGATGCTGGGCTGCATCAGGAGAAGTGTGGCCAGCAGGTTAAGGGAGGTGATTCTATGCCTCTACTCCACTCTGCTGAGACCCCACCTGGAGTCCTGCATCCAGTTCTGGAGCCCCCATTGCAAGAAGGATGTGGATGTGCTGGAGCATGTCCAGAGAAGGGCCACAAGGATGCTCAGAGGTCTGGAGCAGCTCTGCTGAGGACAGACTGAAAGAGTTGGGGCTGTTCAGTCTGGAGAAGAGGAGGCTCCCAGGTGACCTTACTGTGGCCTTCTAGTATCTACAAAAGAGCTGGGGAGGGCCTTTTTAGGCTATCAGGTAGTGAGGACTGCGGCAAATGGAGCGAAGCCAGAGGTGGGAAGATTCAGACTGGATGCGAGGAGAAAGTTGTTCAGCGTGAAAGTGGTGGGACCCTGGAATGGGTTGCCTAGGAAGTGGTTGAGTCCCTGTCCCTGGAGGTGTTTAGGGCCGGGCTGGGTGGGGCTCTGGCCAGCCTGATCTAGGGTAGGGTGTTCCTGCCCATGGCATGGGAGTTGGAACTGTATGATCCTTGTGTCCCTTCCAAGCCTGATTCTATGAAGACACCATCAGTATACTCTTAAAGGTCTTGTGGAGACAGCTCACTCTTGATAATCAGTTTTCCATAGATCTAAGGGGACTAGGTCTGACAATATTAAGTTAAAATTAATGTTTTCAATGTCTTATTCCACAGAAGTTATGCAAGAAGAGGGAGCAAAGAGATGAAGGCTGTCAGGAAAGTTCAGTGATAATAGTGGTATAAAACCTAACATTTTCTCTTGGAAAATATAATTTTCATCAAGGGCTCCTAATGATGCACCTGGCATTGAAATCTCTTCCAGGGAATTGGGAAAACCAGAAGCCAAAACCTGCATTTGAAGTCTTTTGACACCATTTTTGTTTTTTAGTTTTGGCTGTAAAACTGGAGAGAATTCTGTTTGCTTGGAAAGGAGTTGCTTTGTGGTTTGTTTTTGCGGCTGGTTGTTTTCAATCTCATATTAAAAATGAGATAAAAGTTACATTTTCTGGCCATCAGTGCTGACTGACTTTCTTATGTATCTTATTTATTCTTCTGATTCTACATTCCTTCTTTTATTGCCAATATAGACACTTCCATTACTGTTGAATGCAAACTAAATGAAAATCTGTGGTCCATTGTATATTTGCTTTTCATTGCCTAGGAAACCATAAAAGATTAGGAAGGCAAACTTGTGAAGACACATAACATCCATCATCTGCATGCCTGTATGAAAATGTATCTCAGGTATTAATACTGCTATGACAGTAAGGCAGATTTTTATATCCAAGGCACAAAGATGTCAGTAAAACCCTTCTGAAATGACAAAAATGAATAGTTCAGGGGACAGGGCCTTGGATGTCTCTCTATTCTCAGCCTTGTTCCTTGTCACTGTCCCTGGAGGTGTTCAAGAAAAGACTGGATGAGGCACTTAGTGCTATGGTCTAGTTGACTGGATAGGGCTGGGTGATAGGTTGGACTGGATGATCCTGGAGGTCTCTTCCAACCTGGTTGATTCTATTCTATTCTACTGTATTAGCCATGATAATCTACCACTTCACACTATATATGATCATCTTCTGCTGGATTTGTTTTATCAGAACTTTCAGTCTCAGGGCTGTAGGTTGTCCTGTGTCTGTTTGTCCCTAGTACATGTAGATCCTGATTACATTTGAGTCATCTGCAATATCAGAGTGTAGTATTGTGCCACGCAAGCATTTTTTCCCCCTGCTGATTTCCTTAGGCATCATTTCACATCGATTGCAGCCCATCAGTGTCAACACAGGGCCCCGTGTCGCTGAACTCCTTTGCTGTGCAGACCACGGGTCTGCCCCATTACAGCATTTTATCTGCTTTGTCCTAGACCTGCCTACTCTGAAACATACCATGGGAGCTGTTACAAACTCTTTCGGTTGCAGGGTCTCTTTTTGTAAAGTATAGGAGTGTGTAACCATTACAGCAAGTGCCTAAGGCAATGAATGTGGAGCTTTTAGCAGCACCCGTTGTATTGACGTCTTATAAGCCGTTTGCAAGCCAAATATTTGATGGAATTATAGCTCTAGTATCATGAAAGGGAACGGTTATCTGTTACTTTTCAGTGTTTCCCCACCCTGAGGCATCTGTCTTTGCAGATGACAGCAATAACACAAAGCACTCCCAGTAACCTGAAGTGCTCTGGATCTCAGACACATTACAGATTTACATTTGCACTTTGCTGGTACCCTAGATGAAAAGAACTGCAAACTCATCATTATAAAGAGATATGCAAATCCCTCTTTTGTTTTCAAAAAAACCATTTAATTGTCTGTTTTTCATCCTCAGATTTTCCCCAGCAGTTTCATTAGCTGACATGACAAAATGCCAGCTCATTTCATATTTAAATATAAGACCAATTTGAAATAATATATCTTTACCCTGGGAGCAAATTCATCTGTTATTATTCTATGAATAATGTCCAAAAGAAAAAAAAAACTTAAGCTCTTTTCTCCTATTTGCAAGGCTGACAGAAAATGTGTGTTTTCTCTAATAAAATAAAGTGCTTTTGGGTGTTTGATTTTATTTTCTGAAAAAAAATGCTTAAAAATATTAGAAAAATGGAAAGAAATCTACTAAGGCTAGCACCTACATTGGCTGACTACTTCAGTGCCCTATAACAAAAGTAGATACCCCTTAAACACTGAAATCTGGGCCACAATCTCCTCCTGAGGGATGCAGGTAACCATTTTCCCCTCCATCTCCTTTGTTCCATAACTGAAATCCCCTTTGAAAGGCCCTTGCACAGTAAAAACAAGCCTCTGTTCATTTTGATTAACTGTTTCAGATCAGCCACCAGTTGAGACTTTGACCCAGAGTCCTGCACAAAGATATTACTCTATAGAGGAGGTGGTCATCATTCTCAAAAGCATTTTTGTCCATGCAACTGACTATAGCTGCAAAAACACTTCCATGAAGTGCAACTGAGAACATTCAGGTTTGAAACCAGATGTTGGCAAGTGGCTCCCCATCACTGTTGAAGAGTAAGTGAATGCAGGGGGAGTCTGCAGTTCCCAACAGCTGCTTACAAGTCATCTATTTTTCCCCAGATTCTTTCCCTACATCTTTTCCTTCCTGGCTTGTAAAAATCAGTGGGAGTTGTGCCACAGTTTATAAAGGCTTTGGATCCTCCTCTTTTTTGGATCCTCCTTTTTGGATCCATCCTCTCAGCTTTAAATGTTTTAATTCACTTATCCTCCCAGCTTTATATGTTTTTTCTCTGTAACGAGTCCCATAAATGTAAGGGTTGTGGATCCTTGTACTTCTACCTGCAGAATCACCTTCTCTTCCTATTTGCAGATTTTACTGTCCTTTCATGTAAGTCTCCCCCTTTTATGCATGAAAGAAAAAGGAGAAAAGGAATGTAATAGCACACACAAATACTGGTATTTCTATTGAAGTAATGGGGTTTTTTTTTGCTAATAATAGACAATAAACGAACACAGTAACAATGGATCCCATCTGAACTCTCACGCTAAACTGATAAGGGCAAATTCCAATTCCTTCACTATTTTTATCAGATACTTTCAGTGTGAGTGAATCATACAGTGGATAATGGTTTCCTGTCCCCACTGGAAGATTAATGCCTTAGCAAAGTCCATGGATTTATAAAGAACATATTTGTAATGTCTGAAGCCTGGTTTTATGCTTTAGAGGGGACACTCCTAGGCTCATTCAGAGTTCTACTACTATGCAAGAACGTTATGATTTATTTCAGAGTTCATCCTGAGGCAGATCTGTAAAATGGACTTACATAACTAATGTAAATTCTGCTCTAAGTATTTAAAACAACAGGAGTAAGAGTCTCTGTGTGGCACCATTGCTATTCACAGTATCACAGTATCACCAAGGTTGGAAGAGACCTCATAGATCATCAAGTCCAAGCCGTTACCATAGAGCTCAAGGCTAGACCATGGCACCAAGTGCCTTGAACAGCTCCAGGGATGGCGACTCCACCACCTCCCTAGGCAGCCCATTCCAGTAACCAAAGAACAGAATTTCCAGCCCTGGCTTATACCCTTTGTAAACCAACAGAAGTCTCATTAAGGGACTACTATAAGGAGCAGATTGGAGACTCATAGAGTCATTAAGGCTGGAAAAGATCTCCAAGATCATCATTTTCAGGATAGATCAGGTAGTGGATAGTTTGGTGCTGTTAATCACTGCCCTAGCTCTAACACTTTCTGGTTGGTTGGTTTGATTGTTTTTTTGATGCCTTCAGCAAATTGCTTTGAAATGTCTTTCCAGACTAGCTTAGCCTGTGGTTGGAGAACAGTGAAGGAAAAGAGTGCAAACATTCTTATGGGAGCTGTAGAGTAAGGGCAGTAACATTCAGGGTGAAATGAAGTAGGATATAGCACATGCAATGTAATAAAAATAAACTGGTTGTAGTAACATGGCAACAAACCATGGTAAATCCCTGGGAGGATTCAGGGGAGAGCCCTGCCTTTGTGAGAGGCAAGTATATGACTTGTGGTTTTTCATAGCTGAACACCGTTTTTGCCTGTTCTATGGTTTTGCTTTAGCAGGTCACTGAAGAACATGCTTCAGGCTGATCATATAATCACACACTTCCTTGAATGAAATCCAGGCTTTCTCTGGCATAGGAGTTTTGTACCTTACAGGGATTTCTTATTTTTTTTCCTACATGAGAAATGGTTGTTTATGATGCAGCCTCAAACATTTTAATTGCTCTCTTTTGTTTCTTTTCTGCCTTTAGTTCCAAAGCCGCGTTTCCCATTGTCATTACCTCCAGCACCTTTCAGAATGCCCTTAGCCTTGGGCACAGACCACTGCTAAAAAATAAAGAATAATAAAAAAAATCTGCAAAAGTGCTTTGTCAGTGAAAAAAAAAAAAAAGGAAAAAAACCCCTAGCTGTTCTGCTGAAGATCTGCACCATGTTCCTGCTGACAAGGACTGACGAGAACTCCTCTTGCTTAGCCTAGAGCAGAGAAGCATCATTTTTCATCAGCTATGGAGAGTAACACTATCCCACAGTTTGACCCAAACTATTTGGTATTTGGTTATATATATATAAAATATACCTTCTCTTTTTTTTTTTGGAGGGGGGAGGGGGGAAGGGTGAGCTTTTAGGACTGCATGGACTGAAATTCACAGCTCATCACTGCTAATGTAAGCGTTGCGTTAATTGGTCTTACTCAAGATGACTGCTGTATGACATGCAGGCTATCCCAGGGCCGAAGCAGACAGTAGGATGCTCCTTGATATATTATTTAGGACAGGAGAATTCAGTTCTGACAATACAAGTTTTTATTCTCTCCATTTCAGAAGCTCTTGTTTGGAAGATATTCAACAACAAGGCAAAACTTTGATGTCTTTTCTCATGAATGATGGAAGGATTCTTAGATTTATCACCTAAAATTTCCACTTTATTAAGCTGTCAAGTTTTGCTTGGTGGCCTACTACAGAGTGAAATACTAAATTTGATTTAAAGGTCAAAGGAGATGTGTGGCACCTGCAATCTGGCTTTGAATTGTTTTTGTAACACTAAATAGAGTTTACAAGGAGAGAAAATTGGAACTGGTCAGCATAAGTCATTGCAATCTCAGTGCCTTTGAAAAGACAGCTTTACTTTTAACTACACTAAGAGATAAAGGAAATGGATACATTAGTGTTATGATGGGATTTATGAAACTCCAAGCAGGGTTCTGGGACTGTAATTTTAACAGTTAAACAAGGGAAAAGCATCAGGAAAATGTTTCTGTTCCTAATGTTAAAGCAGCAGCCACACTTACAGGAAACCTTAACCTGAGGAGATGTTTTAATCTGAATTTACTAGAGATCCAAATGAACCCACAACAATAGTCTCTGACCATTCTCCCAACAGACCTTGTTACTATTTCTGCATCTCTATACCTTGTAATTTGCAACCCAAATAAGGCCCCAGAAGAAATAATTTTCTTTTAAAATGATTTTACAACTGCAGCCAAATATATTATCATTTTAATTAAATATATGAAGTATAACAAGGGCCAAGATATAAATTTCTAGAAGACTGAAAGCCTAATTTAATTTCCACATTTAATATATAAAACTCCTGGCATATAAAAACTCCTAATGTCCTCATTTGCCTCTTAGTACAGTCCTTTATCATGTACATTTCATTAGTCACATAGATAAAAGAAAACAATTACAAACTAACTGTGAAGTTTATATGAGACTTTGCTTGGTAACAAAATTTGGTATTGTGCTAAGTGAAAATTTCTGTCTCAGTAAAAAAATGGAGTTAGGAAATTTCCCTGTGTATCACTGAAGAAAACAGAAGTTCACTCATAAGCACCATACAATTCTCTAAAGGCATCAATCTGCTTTCTGATTTTCTTGCTTGGAAATTTAGAAAAGACTAACTCACCCCTGAAGAATCCTAAAAAAAGAACTAAACTCTGAAGAAATCATTCTGTGGCATTTCTCCTCTCTACGTGGAAAAAAGAACTTCAACAATGCTGGGCAAGACTGAAATGAAAATATTGATATTCATTCGAGAAAGCAGCTGAGATGCAAACCTGACCCAGACTTGCTAATTCCACCTCCTGACAGAGAGGCAAGGAAACAACCTGGGTTGTTGACTTCCTGGTAGGGCATTGCTCAGACCCAGCATAATCCAAGAGTGAAGTAAGCAGAAATGCAGAGGCTATTCTCTGGTTGTTGACCTGACAGTTGCCGCTTGGGCTGTGTATGGAGTACCTCAGTTTGGAGAGCTCACACATACCCTCTCCCTGACTGTTTTCCACAGCTTTCAACAAAAATGCCTGTGCCTTGATTTCTTCAGCCTTTCCTCTTACATTAACAGTCAATGTGAATTAAAAATAGTTTGAGAGGAGAAAGTGGCCATAGTTTCCAGCTTATAGCTTTTGGCTTTTGCTTTGTGGTTTCACATAAAACCCTTACACTGAAAGCAAGCATCAGCCTTTGATCCAAAAAAGATCCAAGATCTAGTTCAGGTCTGTGCAAGAAATGTGACATTTCAGAGATGAAGTCAGATAAAAGTTAGTAATTCCTTAAACCAAATAGATTTTGCATTCTTTTCCCCCACCCTATTTTCTGAAGAGCCTTTATAGACTGCCTGTCTAATTAAGACACAAAGTAAGATGCCTGAAGGAGTTTAGAAAAACTCAGCAATGAAATGGTTGGTCTGGAAATTGAGCTTTTGCACTGGCTCTTGTTTCTGCCTTTGCGACAGTGAGAAGCAACATGATCTTGAGCTTTCTTTCTTGGACATTCTGTATCTTGTCCAAACTCAAACTTGAGCTCCTGCCCACACAGTCCAGGGAAGAGACAAGTTCAGGTCTGACCAGAAGGTTTGCACTACAAATACAAATTAAATATGCCTAAAATGAGGTGGTGTCTGACTGAGAGATGGAAATTCTGCTGCTAATTGTGTGAGACTGGCAAGCTAGTCTCAGTTTTCAGCACCGTGTTGTAAAAATCCCACCAAATGCAGCTTTTCTGAAGGTGCTATTGCAGCTGAAAGAGGTCATCCCACTCAGTCTGTGTGACTAAAGAGGCTTCTCCTATATAATTTGTGTCAAATCTGAGAGACCTTTCAATTGGGTTAAAACATCTCCATTTCACTCCTATTTGTAAATACGACCTGCTGACCATTACCTACCAGCAAAACTATCTTACATCTGTACTTAATAAATAGGATACAGGGAAATGAATCACTCAGGACTTTTTAGAGAGCTCTCAGGGCAATAAACAATATCAAATGAAGAGTGGAAAATTTGAGCATGACTGTGACACGGCGTATATTGGTAGGATCTGAACTTTAAACAGTGAAGAGGCTGGCTAACAAGTATAGAAAATTTATGGGAAAGACTAAAATGCAAATATTTTTGGTTGATCACTTGGTCAGTTGAGAATCTCCTCTGAAGCATCAAATTCTGTGTACAACGTATAGAGAGTCTACAAGCATGTAAAAGCTACTGAGTGCTCTCAATTTCTATTGATCACAGCTCTGCATGTCTGTAGAATATAAATGATGAATTACCTGATTCAGTAGCTTTAAACAAAAGAAAAGGCTAGACGGAAAATGTGTAGAAGGGTCCATTTAATAAGATAGCACAGAAAAGATGGGATGGCTTTCTTCCTACAAATACTTTCAGCTGTAATCATAGAAGCATATCCATGGATTTACGAGCCCTCATTATTTTGATGTATTGCTGCATTTCTGCCTCAAAATAAACCAAAATGTGTTAAGTCTGGCCTGTGATGAAATACTGAGTTTCCAGTACTAAAATGTTTCAATTATTCATACTGAAAGATCAGGAAACTAGCAAGGAGATAAACATTGTTGTTCATATGCTGACAAAGTGTGCCAACTGTTAGAAACAAGTGCTTCTATTTCAGAATAATCTAATTAACATTAGCATGAGTGTCAAATCATTAACATAGTCTTCTGAGCAAAGTTATCAGGCTCTGGTTTAAACTTCACTTTCATTCAGTTTAATGCATAGCCACATTTCCCCATCACTCAAGTATTATTTTATTGAAAATAAAGGGGGAAAAGGGGGAAGAAAAAGGGGAAAAAGAAGGAAGGAAAAGGAGGAAAAGGAAAAGAAAAACAAAAGAAAGCTGTAGTGATAGACACCCAGTAACTAGTTGCCATCTTCAGCTACCCCTATGGTTAAATTGTTTGATAGGCAGGAAAACATACAGTGTGTAGCTATCAAGACAAAGGTGATAGCATTTTCACTGCACACACTTTAGTTCCAATAAACTGGAGAGTGTCTAATAGATTTGGATTTATCAAAATAGCAACCATGAAATGGATAGAAACTTCCTGAATGCAATTTTTTAAGGGCTTAAAGCATAGGTTTTCAGGTTGATCCTGTTCTTAGAGAGAGGGAAGCACATGTCAGTGACTGAAGATTTCAAACTTCTACAGAATCATAGAATCAACCAGGTTGGAAAAGACCTCCAAGATCATCCAGTCCAATCTATCACCACCCAGCCCTATCCAGTCAACTAGACCAACTGTTGTTGGGAGTAACAAGGTTTTCCCTTGTTAGTTTGTTCTGCAAAGTTGGGCTTTTGGGAGATGAAGTTGTTATTTGCACATCGTTTCAGGAGGTTTTGTCTGAAGTTTCAGTTTGTGGCCATCTCTGCACAGGCGTGAGTGCAGGTAACAGCAGTGTTCAATAACCCTGCAAACCCACTCCAGGCACACACTTCAAAAGCATCTCCACAGGGAATAGCTGAGTAACTAAGATTAAATGTATTAGGTTCTTCTTTAAAGTAACTTTGGTTCTGTCTGGTTTTGGGGGTCTGCCTGACGTTTCTAGTTAATCATTAAACTTAGTGAGGAGAGTCTCTTCATTTGGGCAGAGCTACAGGAGTTTCAGAAGTAGTGGTCATTAATGCTAAATTTAAACCAGGGAAGAAGAAGATCTAACTAGATGTCAAATAAGCACTATTTATACTAGAAGGTAATATTTGCCAGACTTTTGAAGACTGATATTCTCACAGTATGAAAACATAAATAAGCTTGTGAAGTCACTGCAGTTAATGATCAGTAAGTAAATTCATGATCAGCAATCCAAACTTGAAAAACCATTTACCTGTCTGTCTCTATTTATTTATTATTGATTACCATTAATTGTAAAGGCTCTGACTACTGCAATAGCTGACTGTTGATCTTTCGTTTTTCATGGAAGTCATTACCTTATTCATCCATATACTGCAAACACTTTCAAGTACTACAGCCCAGATATCATACATTATCTAATTATCCAGCATTCACCTATGAAGAAAAACACCTCGGACATGAGAACTGTACCAACAGAAGCAATGATTCACAGTTTGGTAGGCACTTTAGTTTGCAAAGATGGAAGTTAAAACACAAACTCAAATGCCTGAAAATTCAGAAGCAAAGCCCCTTGCAAACAGCACCTGCAATTCCATGGAGCAACACCCAACCTGCCACCATGAGTAATGAGCAGACTGTGATTTTTCCTTGCAGCCTGACTAATGATGCTTCTTTAAGTGATCAGATGTTGCTTTGAGCTTTTATGGCACTCAGGAGGAAAACAGTAGGCAAATGGGAGCTGTTCTGGCCTTTTTTTTTTTAATTATCTCACAAATACCATTGATCAGTTCTGTTTGTGACTGGGAAATGACTCAACCTGCAAGGCAACTCCAGACCAGGGGTTGGAGTTAGGGGCTAGTGTGAGGCATGGAGACTCTCAACAACTGCACCTAAGGGCCTTTGAAGCACCTGAGCACCATAGTAATCTGTGCAGCAGCTATAGCACTGATGTTTCTCCTTGCCATCATCTGTGACACTGAGCTACGTCACTAGATCCTGTAACTACTCTCCGCACCCTAAAATCCCTCCTTGTGGGTACCTGCCAGCATCCCTTGGAGCAGTCTCTTTGCCTAACCCAATCCACAGACTGGGAAGTAGCTGTGAACTGGTCCTCACACTTAATGAGATGCCTGATGGGTGGACCATGAGATGGATAATAAACTGGCTTGATGGCTGCACCCAAAGAACGGCTGTCAACTGGTCCATATCCAAGTGGAGGCCAGAGACAAGCGGAGTCCCTCGGGGATCAGTCCTGGGACCAGACGTGTTCAACATCTTTGTCAGTGACATGGACAGTGGCATTGAGTGCCCCCTGAGCAAGTTTGCTGATGACACCAAGCTGTGTGGTGCAGCAGACAGGATGGAGGGAAGGGATGCCATCCAGAGGCACCTGGACAGGCTGGAGAGGTGGGCACAAGCCAACCTCAAGAGGTTCAACAAGACCAAGTGCAGTGTTCTGCATCTGGGTTGAGGCAATCCCAAGTACAAATCCATGCTGGGCAGTGAGTGGCTGGAGAGCAGCCCTGAGGAGAGGGACTTGGGACTGCTGGTGGATGAGAAGCTCAACATGAGCCAGCAGTGTACACTTGCAGCCCAGAGGGCCAACCAGATGCTGGGCTACATCGGAAGAAGTGTGGCCAGCAGGTTAAGGGAGGTGATTCTATGCCTCTACTCCACTCTGCTGAGACCCCACCTGGAGTACTGCATCTGGTTCTGGAGCCCCCATTGCAAGAAGGATGTGGATGTGCTGAAGCGTGTCCAGAGAAGGGCCATGAGGATGCTCAGAGGGCTGCAGCAGCTCTGCTATGAGGACAGATTGAAAGAGTTGGGGCTGTTCAGTCTGGAGAAACGAGGCTCTGAGGTGACCTTATGGTGGCCTTCCACTATCTGAAGGGGGCCTACAAAAAAGCTGGGGAGGGACTTTTCAGGTTATCAGGGAGTGACAGGACTAGGGGGAATGGAGCAAAGCTGGAGATGGGTAGGTTCAGACTGGACGTGAGGAGGAAGTTGTTCACCATGAGAGTGGTGAGAGCCTGGAATGGGTTGCCCAGGGAGGTGGTTGAGACCCCATCCCTGAAGGTGTTTAAGGCCAGGCTGGAAGGGGTTTTGGCCAGCCTGCTCTAGGGTAGGGTGTCCCTGGGCATGGTAGAGGGGTTGGAACTAGATGATCCTTGTGGTCCCTTTCAACTCTGACTGATTCTATGATTCTATCATGTGTGTTGCTTAGTTTTCTGATGGGGCCTCCTGAAAGTATCCAGTGGCTTCACAACCCAAATTAAAATTCTCTTGTACCAAATATGTACTCCAAACTCAACCAGTTGTTAGCTGAGTAACAAACAAAATAAAGGCTTATATTCAACTGATGGAGCTCAGCCCTGTGCACTCACTGGTTTGTTTCAGCTGAAAATGTCCACTATGTATAACACTGTCTCCTTCTATTTGCAGCTTGGTAAATGACTGCTATGAAGCTCAGCCAGAACAGTACCTGTAAGCCAACAAGATTCCTATCAAACTACTGGAGCAATGAAACTACACATATCAGATTCCCAAATGACCATCATAAGTCCTTGTTCACCAACAGTGATATTTGTTAAGAACAAAATTAACTTTTATTACTTCCTATCTGTGACTGTATTTGCCAACACTCATTTTTGAAGCTCCTCAGATCAACCAGAAGAGATAAATTAGATTACATTAAATTTACTGGCTAAGATGTGAAGAGACAAACATAACTCTGAGGCTTATATTAAGACATGATTTGAAGAACTTCATATAATGCACTGTGCGCTGGAGACTAATAGAGAAGAAGAAAAGAGCTGCTATCTCAGCTGCTTACACAACACTGTCTGGGTACAAAGGGTTACCTCCCAGCCTAACACACAGCATACAGTACTCTCTGTGGAGTGAACATCAGCCCAAATAAAATCTGGTCTTCCGCTCAAGGGATCTCAATAGGGCTGTGCTCCAAACAAATGCTATGGACTAGTTTCTGAAATGGAGACATAGGTGAGGCTCAAAGATGCCAAAACAGCAGCAGGAATAGCATTCTCTTGGCACAGATGAGCACAAAAAAGTGCCTGAGATGCACAAAAGCATTTTCTGTTTGAAACAGGAGGGCAAATAAGGGTAAAGAAGTGAATATGGGAAAAGCAACCTCAATTTTTGTTAATTATGGATCTTATTTTTGTAGATACTTCCCCCCCCGTCAAAGTCATGCAGATGGCAACAGTAATAAATAATTTATTTGTTTGGAAGCATTTATTAAACTGAGCACTGACAGACATCCTAACAGCCAGAGCCATGAACCCTGGAAGCCCCTGTGATGCTATCACAGCACTGTGTGCTTCTCTCTACATGAAACTCATAACGTTCTGTGTCCTGCAGAGGTTACCATGGGGAGGACTCTCCTGAATTTCACAGAACTAGGCTAGTGTACTTGTTTTGTACTTTTCACACTGGTGTCTCTGGCTGTCTCAGTGCAAAGGAGACAAACTTAATACAAGACCAGTAAACATTAACCTTGGCTCTCAATGTGAAAATTTTGCCAAGTAAGGTATAGCTGGGAAATATGGTTCATTTTTATCCCATCAAGATTGTCTATAGGCAGCAGGAGATGAGTTTTTTAATGTTGCGTTTATTTTGGAGTTTTCCTTGACATGTTTGTGCTTTTTATGAAGAGGAGAGGCAAGGATCCTTGGCAGAAATGTAAATTACTTTCATATTTTCTTAACAATTCTTTGGCTCAAATTTATGTGAGAAACCAAATGTGAGGATTTATGAAGGACATTCATGGCAGGTCTGCTCTNGGGGGGGGGGGGGGGGGGGGGGGAAATAAATCAATAAACAGCATTAAGCCAAATAAATAAATAAATACAAAATAAAAAGTTGGAAGTATCTCAATACTCCTCTGATCCATCTCTAAGCAAGTTCCTAGCAATGCACCAGCCTCTTTTAGTGCTCTGCCTGTGCATTAATCAAGCGATCTCGAATGAGACAAGAGACCAATTCAAAGCACAAAAGTAACCAAAGAGATAAAATTAATCTTGCTTCAGCTTGACTTTCTACAATTCTGCAGCTGCTACAGTATTTTGTAAAGTTTCTAAGGTTTCTCTAGTGAAAGGAACTGAAATACCAATCAGTAAGTGTCATCTGTATAGCAAAGATCAGCCTGAGGCCTTATTCTGCTCCCCCTCTGAAGATGTAAATGTTGCATGGGGTCTTGTTTTGGTCCAGTGAAGGGGAAAATCACTACATTCTGACCTGCAGATATGTTTGCTGTCTTAGCTGAGAATGCTAGTGCGCAAAGCTCCTTAAAGAAGCTTATTCCTGAAACAAAAATTTTCACCGTGCAGAGGAAAATGGGTGATTCTGCCATCAGACATGAGACCTTTGAGAGGAGGAGGCTGTTCTTTCAAGAGCTGATGACCAGACATCTCATGTTTTTGTGAGAATATAAATCTGCAGATAAGGGAAATGAATAAAATCTTGCCTCATGGAACCATTCTGAAAGGCAGAGCTGAAAGAAACACTGCTTCATTTATATCAAGAGCCTTTGTCTAAAATGACTGATGCTTGCAAATATTTTTATTGTACCAAATGAGGATGTTCACAGAGCTGGGTCAAGGCTCTTGGTGGGTGTTCTCAGGGTCAGTGGGCTAGATATTTCTAAACCTTCCACTTTAGAATAACTCCTTTCTCAAAACCATTTATTTGGGAAACAGTTTCCTTAAGCCTCTACGGTCTTACTCCCACCTTCTCAAACCCATTGAAAGCTGAACCATTTATAACTTCCCCAGCAAAATGTGATAATCTGCTTAGTCCAGATGGGTTTGACCCAAATCCACTCAAGAGAATCTAAAAAAAAAAATCAACTCTATTTCTGTTAAATACTGCATTAATGAATTTATAGTGCTGTATGACTTTGCATCACCTTAATATTCAGGACAGTGATGTCCCAACTAGAAAAAAGTTTCAAAAGTCTACTGCCATTCCAGATTCAAACTTCACATTGTTGGCATTGTTGTGGTCCCAGATATTGGCTCAATAGTGTCCTGGCTGTGGTAGAGCACCGGGACCTGCAGCATAGGTGAGGATGCTCAATCTTCACTCAGAATTAAAGGAGGAGCAGAGAGCTGCAGTATCTGTTCTGAATCCCTGTCACTGAGCTTTGATCAGCTTTCTCTTTCATTGTGAAGTTTTGTGCTAATGTAAGACCCAAAGGTGTTCTCAAATGCAAACCATCAGAGTCAGACAATAGTTGTTTGGAAGAGAGAAATGTGTGCTCTATGCTGAGACTGCAAAGCAGCAGTTGCACTTTTAATTAAAACTTACGTCCTATATATCTTTGTGCATTTGAATGTTTCTTTGTTTTTAATGAATTTTTAAGATAAAGACAGGTTTTTTTAATTATACTTCTGCCTCCTGGTGCATTCCTTCCTTATTCATTTTTGCTATCATGCCTTTTTTTCAATTTACATTAACAGATTAGGCCATATCAGAGCTTCTGAATATATTAAAGGTGATGGCAGCAAAACACAGCTCCGTTTCTTGATCTATTCAGTAATGGTCTCTTTAGGCATCCATCTTTATCCCCCTCCCCAGCACACAAGTTTTAATTACAGTGACACATAGGGACCTTAGGCACATTTGACAAAGAGGAATGAACGAAATCTCAACACTCATCAAGAAAATGCCTCAGCGTTTGCGTAAGTTACCATTCTGTGTATCCACAGTATCATTCTGTAGAGCTGCAGGTTAAAAACAGGGATTTTTGACTTGGGGAATTTAACTGGAAGAGTGAGTTCTGAAGAGCTGCTGCTCTAGCAGTTTCTCAACTTAGAGCAGTTTGAATTTAGGGAATGCTGGACTTGTGCTCAAATCTATCAGAAGCCAGTGGAGTATTTTTGGCTGCTAGAAGTGAAGATCTTAGATCCTTGTGAATGTGCAAATAAGATCAGGGAAGCCAAAAGAGAACTGTAATGGGATCTCAAATTGAAGAAGGAAGCCAAATACTCTAAAATAAAAGTAAATAATGAAGCAGAAGAATGAAGGGTTTAATTTAAGAAGAAGTTACACAATTAAGAAGCAAATCACATACAGATTGAAAAAGATGGCATCAAAACCAATACATACATCATGGACCAGGTCTTCAGACACAGAGGTTTGTGTTCATTATTTGGATGACACAAGAAAGAATTCCCTGCCATTAGCTTGATAACACAAGCAGTGATAGAAGTTTGCCTGATTTGACAATTAATAAATTGTTACTGGGCAATGACTGAACTATGCTAAAATGCTGTCACATAATTTTCCTGCCACTGCCTTGCTTGCATGCTTTTCCTTGCTCATGTAGCAGACTACAGTTTTCCTTTTACAGGCAAAGCAAGACAAGTTTCCTTTCACATGTAGAAAATGGAACTATTTGATTAACTTGCCCTTGAAAAGCAGGAAATTTTGGGTTAAACCTGGTTCTATGGAACTAGGCAGGAAGAAAGATAATTTGAATGAAGGAGATTTACTTCCAAGTTCTTAGTCCTGCTACAGAATTCTGTTGTCTGCGCTCCTTCTCTGTCAAGACTCAATCTTACAAACTGCTTGCCACGCTTTAATCTTCATGCAAAATAACTGCTGAGCATAAAGCCTGTTTACATCAATCATTGTAGAAATGTAAACAAAACAGAAGCAGTAGAATTATGAATGAAGAGTTGATTAAGAAGTGACAGCAAAGATTTGTGATAATGAAGGTATGACTAGTGCTTGTTTGGAAATGTGCCAGTTACTTGCAATTAATTTTTCTAGCTACTCAGCAGGATTCATGTTGGCTTGCAAATGGAATGGGCATTTTCTCCCCAGGCTGGTATGCATCTACAGACTTGTTTTACAAATACCCATTGTTTGTAGTGTTTTATGACTCTGGACTACAATAACAAAAGCAGCAGACCTAACAGCACTGCCAGCATCTGAAGTTAGATTTAGATGCTCTAACTGTAAACTGTTTTTTCCAACATTCAGAGCCCTGGGTTTCACTAAAACTGCTCCTAAGTGCATGGGCATGGCCAGAGCCACCTCTTTGTGGGACTGACAGTGCAAGACCCTAATTCACAAACTATTTTGTGAATGTTCTCCCAGTGAAACAGGTAAGAGAGCACCCTAGATTGATCTACCATCAACATCCTTCTCTTGTGGCTATTCTATGAGCCAACGGGAAAGTGGGTGCAATGACACTCTAGTCTCTGATGCTTATCACAAGCCCACGTTGCAGTCTGTTTAACCAAAACCAAATAACCTTAGATCAAACCTCTAGAAAAAACATATCACAACATCCCCACAGGGTCAATGAAACAATTCCCTTATGCTCCTTAAACTCTACAAAAAGCACATTTTTATCTACTATCTGAAGGATTTAACTATTCCCAATTGTAAGCTGCTGACTCCAGCCAATCAATCTATTGAATGCAAGACTATCCAACATCTCATGTGCTTTGTAGTGGCTACTGTATGAGAATTTCAAAATAATGTGTATGTCTGAATAGGTCCAATGGTTCCTTCTATTACAGACAAAGTACATCAACACATTACAAAGAAGGTTTGAAGGCAGGACTATTACAATGCAACGTTTTTGCTTGTCATATGATTAGGAGGATGAAGAAAAAGCAGGAGGTGAGAGTGTGAAGGTAAAGTATTAAAAAGAAACCAAATGATTCATTTAATTAAAGCACTGATTAAACTTGAAGTCTTGTCCTGCTTCACATTTTTCATTAGCAAACACTTCTATTTAGGGTTTTGGGGTTTTTGTTACAATTGAAGCTCTTCCAGGTACAGTGTGTAATTTAGAGTATGCCATTTGTGGGCCCTTTGAAAATCCATAGGAAGCAGCACTGATTAAAAAAAGTCAGTGGTTATACAGGTAGAAAAACTTTTATGATGAATTCTCACTTCAGTTACAGTTTTGTGAATCCCAGATGATGTTAAAAGATTCTGGTGTCACAAAATGTTAGGAATGTAATTAGTTTTTTGCTCTGTGGTATCACTCACATGTAAATAATCTTAGGAGCCACAGGCTGAGATTATAAATTACCCTCCTTCTTACGTGTCCAGGTTCTATGTCATTGCAACCATTGGACATACTCACGTTACTGAGAGGTCTCTCAGAGGGCCAGTTAACAGAACCATTGTCTGCTGGCTTATCACAACAATGTTAGAAATTAATGAAGTTGCATTTAGATGGTACCAAGTAATTAAACAGCATGAAATGAAGTGCTAAATGTATCTAAAACATCAGGCTTTGGTCTTTTAAGACAGAAATTGTGTCTGTGAAAGAGAGCAAGAGAAAGAGAGAGGAGGATTTAGTACCATTTCATCTTTTATGCTCTGTCATTTAGTTTTCAGCCACTCATCCATTGAAACAAGCTAAATTCAAACTTTGCTGTGTAGCTAAAAAACTAGGGAAACAAAGTATTTTTGAAAACTAGATTCAACCTGTGCTGAAACTGCCCTAGAATCTCAGAGGCTTAGCTCATCCAAACTTTTAGTCAATTTAAGCTGCTGCATACAGAATTAAAACTATCTGCACGATCATGCACCCCCCATACGAAATAATTACTGGTCGAAAAGTGAACTTTTCCTCAGCAGCACCTCTGCACACAAAATGTGAAACATCAAGGTCCAGATTACTGAGTGAACCTTCCTAAAAATCTTTGCTCTGTAAAATTTTGCAGAAAATCAGTGTAATAGCAAAGCTTTTTATCTTTTACAATTTTCTGACAGATACAGCCCAAAGGCAAACTCTTTCTCAGTCCTCAGAGCTCAAAAATGAAGAGAAAACCTGTTTCCTGAGGTGGTCTAATTTCAGATTCAAGCCTTGCTGGATAGAAACTGCAAATTCAAAATGTTAACATACTCCTTGCCCTGAACTGTTGTACTCTCTCTACCTGTTCCTGCTTCCGTATCTATCAGGTGTCATTTACCTCTTGCAATCAAACATCTTTATTTAACCTCTGTGAGCCATCCACCATTCAAATGAATGTGTGGCTAATTGCAGTCATGGAGAAACTTCAATTCCAACGGTTCTATATTGATTTCAATAAGGAGTAATCCTGCTCAGAATCCTGGTTCCAGTAGTTGGGATTAAAATGATTGTGGTTCACAGCTTGTTAAAACAAAATGCATCAGTAAAGATTCATTAGTAAGTAAAGATTCCCCAGTTGTGCGTGCAAAACGCACACACATCCAAAGACACATGTCACATTTTAGAAGTGTTTAAAAACACATCATTTTATTGATAAAAACACTTAAACTCTCCTCTCCCTTTCTGTGCTTCTCTTGGGAGCTTTAAACTCAAATGACTCTGATAAAATATGAAAGATTCCACTGATTTATTGGTAATAGCAAACAAGTAAATTTAGGGGAGAAAATGTACTTTGAGGCATTATTGTCACTGAGGGACCAACAATATCTGCAGCTTCCATATATCTGTACAGAAATCTGTGGAAAATCACTTGCATACCCATGGCCATGGTCATTCTAGTGGGGAATATCTACTAGCAAATGTTTACTCTACCCTACTACCCTGTCTAGTTTACAGTAAACATTTCATCATCAATATTTAGCTGAAAGGATAATATTAAAAGTATTCTTCTTTGAATGAAGCAAAGAGGATGCTTACAGAAATGACAGAATAGGTAGAAGAAATGAACAGCAGATAACAAACAGCAGTAAAGATCATTGGTTCAGATATTCTATAATATTCAGTTTAAAAAAAAAATTGTTTGGTGTGGTTTTTTGGTGTTATTTAATGCACAGACACCTGACACTTTTTTTCCCCTTAGGATTACTTTGCCACCTTTCCTCTTAACTCTTTCTATTTCATTAATTCCTTTGGGCTCCCATGGGCATGGCCTTTCATAGAGGCACTTCACAATCCCATGGTGCATGGATGCACAGACCCATGTGGGCAGTTCTGAGGAGAGATGAAGGCAGACTGTATATTCCCAAACACCTAGAAATCAGGCCCAAGATTTCCTCAGAAATGAATGCCTGAAGCAATTCAAACACTGTAACTGTACATGGAAAGTTGCTATCTACATTACTGATGTAATTCCTGATGCCTTCAGGAATTGCACTGTTCCAGCAGTCACTCTTAATAAAAACCTCACAAAACTCATCTGCAGATAAGAGACAGAAGAATCTTACTGGGCTAGGCATTTTGTAGTGACATTTGCCCAATTTTTGCTGGACAGTTACTTTTTCCAGCTATTGAATTGATCATGTTGTACAACATAGAGTCCAACAACATTAGGTGAAACTTTGGATAGCAGATGTCAAACACAGCATTTTGGCAAAGACTAAAGCTGATCAATTTCTCATGATTAATCAGTACTCAGCTTCTGCCTGAGACTGATAGGGATGTAGAAATGAAGTTTTCCCTTGGCTGGGCCTGATGTTGAGGAGTGTAATCAAAGAAAGCTGAGTCAGAGCAGTCAGAGCAAATCTACCACACACTATTAAAGCTAAGCTCCTACAAAACCAACTGGAGATAGACACTCCCTTACTTTTTTTACTTAGGACCTTGAATATCTTGATATAACACCAATGAAGAGTAACAGCCTGTCAGGTCAGTCTCAAGTTGTCCTCAGCCTTCACTGGCTTTAGCACCTTTAAAAAATGACATCTGGTATTGATGTGAATTTGAAAAGATCAGAATACCTTTGAATCTTTGCCTTTTGATGGTGATATGCCCCCACTTATCTATCTGCATATTGATAATGACGATCTTTACTTTTGAGGTCTTCAGATCAAAGAGACATTTTGAAATGATCCCTAAGAGAATCCTACAAACTCTGAAAGTCAAACCTTACACAGCACAAACCAACTTCACTTTAAATGTGCTATTTTTATGATTTATGCAATGCTGGGTTAAGAATTTCCAGGAAGGAAGCTACATGTGCCATATGTAAATCCTCATCCTCTATAACGACCAGTACCATCCAAGCGTGTCCTCACTCTGTATGGTAGATGTGTCCTGATGCATTATGCCACCTAAGGTGCATCAGACTATTTTATTTTGTGTATGCACAAGCATCACCAGCACATGGTGTAAACCAAGTCAGGCTGTCAACCTCACAACAGGAGACCTTCACCCTGTAAAAGAAAAATCTCCAAAATACCCTCCAAAACCTGTATTTGCTGTTAAAATGCCATTGAAAAAGATCTGCTTTTTTTCTGTGGGTGTCTTTGAGCTTCCTGAAAAGCTGCAAATGCCACAAGCTGGAGTAGAGCTCTACAAGTTATTCCTCTGCTTGTTGTAATGTTCATAAAGAACAATCCAGGAACGATTTGAACTGCTATATTTGTTAAGAGTTTTTCTGGCAACATTATTTGCCTTGATGACAGAAACCCAACACACAACCACTCATTTCTGTTTTCCTTTCTCTACTGTTGCTTTGTTTACTGCTGAAGCATTTAAAAATATTTTTACTGCAGATGCGGTGCTGAGTTTAGGGCTTCAAGTAAATATTATGCTCTACACTGCTACTTAAAGCTGGTAGTGTAGAACCTACTGGCAGCAGAGTGTGACTTGTATTTCATATTTCACAAATATTATGAAGTCTTAACAGAAAATCATGGTTTCACTGCCTAAAGTTTGTTATTTTAAAACTTTTTTTTAGGGGGATAAATCAAGCTCAGCACTATTTGGTAACAAAAATTTACCTCTGGTCCCTCTATAATTCCCTTACAGTTGCTGCGTTCTTCAAGTGCTGAACAGCAACTTGCTATTGAAATGTCACCCAGCTTTGCCAAATGGGAGGAAACTGCCTCAAAAAGCACTCCTTTCTTTCTAGTTTCACAGCCTATAAATATAAAACACTGTAGAGGCTTATGACTGAAACAAGGCGGAGGGGCAGAAAAAGCTCTCTCTGACACACTGCAACTAAAGGCTGGTTTACAAACTGCGGTGTTTCCCTTAGGTTATCGTTCACTGTGTGTAGAATTACTTCACAGGGCTTTCACGCAGATGCATGGCTACACATTCAGACCAGGCTATCGTTCCCCTGGTCTAGACACTAAGGCTGTGATTTGGGTCATCTAATTTCAGCCCTGGGGCGGGAGGGGAGTAAATTGAAAAAATTAAAACTCCATCTGTAGGGAAAGGCTTCGAGGAGACCTTGTAGTAGCCTTCCCGCATCTGAAGAGGGCCTACAGGAGGGCTAGGGAAAGGCTATTTACAAGGTCCTGTAATGACAGGAGGAGGAGTGAAGGGCTGGTTCGGTTTGGGCCCTGAGCACACCCGGTTCTGGAGAACAGGATCGTCTCTTACCCCTTTCCAGGAGTAAGGCTGAGGATACTGCACAATGATTGGAAGCGTTAAGAGAAAGTCTATTTACGAGAGCATTTATACACAAGGCAATCAGATAGAATAAGTATAAAATCCACTAGGCCCAAACTGGCCTTCTAGAACCCTTCACCCTTTCTACCCTCATTTGGCCTAAAGGTAAGCTGAAGCACACACCCCCTCCCGGTGGGCCTACAAGGCCTCAGTAGTTAACTCCCTGCCCACCAACTCCCCCACAAACCAAGATAAGAGCACACAGTGCTAGGAGAAGTGGGGCAAGAGAAGCAGAGAGGAGAAGGGGAGAATTCAAGTCAGGCACTATCTTTTAAGCTGTGACAGAGGAAAGGGAATAGAATAACAATATTACAATAGCCTGGGACAAACAGGTCCATTCCCCTGGGATGGGCCTCTGTCCTTATGGTTTTGTTTAGAGGGACCTGGAATCCCTCAAACTACCACATGGATTTAAACTGGCAGAGTGGGGATTTAAACTGGATGTTAGGAAAAGGTTCTTTACAGTGGGGGTGGTGAGGCACTGGCACAGGTTGCCCAGGGAGGTTGTGGCTGCATCCTCCCTAGAGGTGTTCAGGGCCAGGTTAGATGAGGCCTTGAGTGACCTGTTTTAGTGGGAGGTGTCCCTGCCTGTGGCAGGGGGGTAGAATTAGATGATCTTTGGGGGCCCTTCCAACCTAAACCATTCGATGATTCTCTGATAGCCACCAGGTGGCTTGGACCCCTCCAGAGTGAAGAGAGGGAAAGACAAATCTCCTCATCAGTCCCTCAGCCCTCGCACAGGTCTTACCTGTGTGGAGAAACTCTGCTTTCACTGCCGACTTGGGCAGGAGCTTACATGATGACCTGAGCTCCAGACCAGAGCATGCAGTGTGTGGGGGTTGCTCAGAGAGTAGGCAGAACTCTCTCACCTGCATCTGCACAGATATCCTTGCTAGCTGTACACTTGTGCCTTCCTCCCACTGGCCACCTAAAGGGACCTCATCTAACTGCAGATGAAATTAGTCACTGACAAAGAGCAAGAGCAATTCACTTAACTCAGTGATCAACACGAACCACAGGTGAGGATTTAAGGTTTCCAGAATCCCTTGCACTGGTGAAAGAAAGAAAACCACCTACAATATAAAATCTGTGAGCAGAAATTAGACTTGTTTGCAGTGCAGTTACTGCAGCGGGGACTTGATGACCTTGGATGAGATGGTTGGGTTGTGACTCAGATAAATATTAAGTGGAATGATAAACTTAATGGCTCTTTGAAAAATGCAGCATTGCTCAGACTCTGATCTGGTTTGTTTAACAGTGAAAAACATTTTCCCTCATAAGATTCGTATTTCTTCCTCTTATGTGGACTTAGTTCAATTGGAGACTTCCTACTCTGTGCTGCTGAAATAAAATGCCTTAATGTGTACTTTTAAACCAGGTCATTAATCTTCCATCATTCACCTACTGTGTTATGCCTTGCCTTACAGTTAATGGAATATTTAACTGCCTTAAGAGTGAACAATAAACTGAAGTCAGTGCTTCCTTTCAAGTGTTTGTCCATAATTTCTCGTAATTTTTTTCTTCTGACTTTGGACAAAGATTTGCTAATGTTAGGGCAAAACTGAAAAAACTACCTAACCGCTTTGCCAGCTCAGCTCTGAGTTGCATGCATCACCTGGTGATATAAAGCAAAGCAACACAATCTGTAGATTGGGTTACTGATAATCATTGGAGTCTCTTACAGTTTGTGTTTCAACTACAGGAGTAAACGATCCTCTGTCTCTTGAACAGAGTCTTTCCAAATTGGGGTAAATCATCCTTGATAGACTGCAGGCAGTTGCCAAGGAGCCTTGATTTGGCTGTAAACATTCGAATGTACACCTAATCTAAAGGGAAAGCTGAGCAGCAACACAATATTGCCATAGGACTGAGGACAAGGGCTTATTCTTCAGTGCCAGCCCAGCACCACCTACTCCAGCCAGCTTAGGATGCATGCAGGGCAGCTCTCTGTGGCTTACAGGGCCAGCAGAGATTGTCCCCTCCTGTATGCAGAAACTTTTTCACAGGGGAATGTAAAATGTCACAGTTGCTTTAAGAGAGAAAGAGGTGTATAACCTAATGACCAGTTAGAGGTCATACCTAGCTGGTTTGTAACTGACCTCTCAGGGCACCCAGTCAGCCTGTGCCCTGTCTGCAGCTGTCTGCCTGTTTGGGATTTGTTACTGCATGAAATTCTCTCTTCCTCAGTTACATGCAAGCAGCAGCTTCCTACTATGTGTGCTCCGACCTTACCCAGATGGCCCTCACGAGTTTCAAATCCTTTACTCATTTCTCCAGCAAGTACAATTTCTGGTGGCGCAGAAGCGCCAAGAAGTAGGATCAAATTGGTCTGTACATATGGCACAGCATAGCTCCTGGATCTCACAAGGGCAGACTTCCTACAGAGAGCCTCGGCAGTTGCACTGTTAGGCAGGCTTCACATACAAATCACAATAACTGCTATTTACCCTCTAAGGAGGGAATCTGGCAAAGCTAGGAGTGGGCCCAGCGCCTCTGAACCAGATGGCCTTTGCAGAAATTGTCCAGGAAACCCTATATTTGTATCAAGTATGTTTGAGAGGGTAAATACAATCTAGAAATCCTGAGTGCCTCTCCATCCTTTGTTTGCTTACTCATCCCATGGGACAGCTCCCCTTTCAGTCTTACTCAAGAGTGAATTAACTTTTGAAATTGCATTAAGATCGACTAGCTGTAAACTGCAGGCTATGCGCTGCCTCCAAGCAACAGAAAGCAGCATTTTTTTAATACATGCTTCCTTTTATATGTGCATATATCTATATATAAGGGAGACTGAAATAGAAGACTCCAATAGATTTGGCTTTTTGCATCCTTAGTATAGAAATTCTGCAAATGGTAGTGTGAATGGAATCTCAGTTTGTGATAGAGATGGGTTGTTTGGCACTGAAATGGCACAAATTCCTACTCATGGCAATGTTGGTGGCTGGATCATACACAGGGTATTGGAGGCTACTGTGTTACAGCTAGCATCTGCCAGCTGCTATCCCAGATTCTGCAGTCAGCCTTGGTAATGCCAGAGCAATTTGTGCTGACACATATGAAGAACACAGAAACCCTCGTCAGTTCTCTTGGCAACCTTTGTAACCACAAATGTCTATGAAAAAAGATGAGGCCATGTGTGAGACTACCAGAATTCAGAAAAAAAGGTCAAGAGAGATCACTGGAAATTGTTTTCTTCTGTCTCTATTTCCTGTACATGAAAACAATTCATCTTCTACCAGTAAGCTGGTAGATTACCACAGAGTCTCTGTCCTCTTTAAGGATTTAGGAGGGGAAGATTTCCAGGATAGGAGTTCACATGAATCTCTTCTGGATGCAGAAAACAACACATACTACAGGTTTACAATCAGATTTCACTCTGTGAGCTGCCTTCTTGGGTGAACTACTGGAGTTACACACATCCTCTGATCAGAAACAGAGATCACAATACGCTCAGCAGCTTGCACATGGCCTGAAAACCTATGTTCACATCTCCCATTTGAAGAGTCAGAGGATATTAAGCTACAAGCCTAGATAATTTAACACTTTGCAAGTGTGGGCCAAAATAGTGCCTTCATCAGTGTTTTTTTAAGGTAACACCCCTGCAGATGTTCTTTTGCACCAGCTCCATGCATGACATTTGGAGGCAGGGGTGGAAGCACCCAGCAAGCACTGTGGAATGCACACATGGTACATCTCTACCTCTAGGGCTCAGCTTTGTTCCTGTCAGGATACTCAAGTACTCTAGAGAATCAGGACTGACCCCAGAGAGTGCCTGCTTCAGGTCTTTGCTGTTAGTGTATTGTAGACTTTAAACCAAATTATGACTAAGCCCAATTATAATGGAAAATGCCATTATTTTATTAAATCATGTTAAATATTAAGGAAGCATTATTTAAACATAGCCAGCATGCATAATCGGATTCTTAGGGAAAATCAGCATTGCCCTGACCTGATATTAAAATTATATTAAAATTGGAAAGAAAAATAATTTGCCTAATGTGAAATTATTTAATGTCTAGACTTTGCAGGTAATGAAAGTTATTCAAGCATCAGCAAGGTAGCTTTAAAATAGCTTGTATTAATCCTTGAAGATCACTGATCTTATCTGAATTGCCATTTTCTCTTTACAACTGCTGCTCAAAGAAATAAAAAAGAGAAAATGAAGGAAGAACCAAGGCTTGGATCTCTTTTACACCATTACAAGGGTCTCAGTAAAAACATTCTCTCTCTTTCCTTAGCTGTTAAAAGTGTTTTGGATTAGAAGCTTGTGTAATGTCCTCCTTTTCTCCCTCTAGATTTTGAAGATTGCCAATATTTAAGTCAGCAATGGAAATCCAAGTGTCATATGAGATTTTGGAAATTTCTGTTCCAATCCCAATACACAGTAAGTATGAATTGCTAGCACTTACTAGTAACAATGGATAGTAATGATGAATTGCCATTAAAAGATCAAATACTTTGTGATAGCTCAGTGGAGAAAAAACAGTTAAAGGAAACCTTAGCCAGTTTTTGCACATTACAAACTTCCTTGGAAAACTTTCCTTTTAACCTCTCTTGCCCCTTTGACATTTAGAGAACAGGGATTTGCCTTTCCTCTGGAGTTTAATGAGATAGAGAATGGTAGGAGTTGAAGATGGTATGTGACATGAGATGGATAAGCAAAGAAAATATCAATAGTAGCTCAATATGCACAGCAGTGAGGGGTCAAATGGGCTAATAGACATTGGCACGAACCATCAGCATTTCCAGCATGTATGTGGTGTCTTTCAAAAGCAAAAGGCACAGTGTACAGAGCATCACATCTGCATTGCCATTCTGAGCACTGAGAGCAATCATGCATGCCCTAACAGCATTTTGGTAGACATGGCCTGTTGTGATGAGTTGTAATCAGCACTTATTTCACAGACAGCACTAGTTCTAGAGCCAATGACCACAGAAACACATTTTTTTCCTGTTGCTTTCTTGTCTTTTGTACCCCTAAAGTGGCTTCTTTTCATTTCAGCTCAGCGAGAACCCAGCTACAGTTCATTTCCATCATGACATAGACAGGAGTGATCAACTCCTTACAGCCAAATCCTGCTTCCCCTGGAGGCCTTTGACACTAAACCTTGGCAGTCCTTGTTTAAAGAGTAAATTACCATTATACCAGTACCTACTGCTCAGGAAAAAAATTGTGTATAGTAGGTTTTCCACGCCAAACTGCCAATTCTAGTGTCTCATTATTGTAATTTAGTGATCATAAATGTCTCTGAGTCCAAAAGCATGCTGCAGAGTCATTTGTGTTTTGGAAATTCCAACCATATCTCCTACTCACCTCCAGATGTGAAAGTGTTAGATTCCTATTACTCAAACCAAACCAGAATGCATTTCTCTAACTTTTGAGCCCATTACTATTTGTTCTGCACTTGGAATACAGTTATTGTAAAATTCTAGAAATGCACTTTTAAATCTCAGTGTTGGGTAGTTCTAAACAAGTACCAGTGCTCAGCAAAAGTCTGGGCTTTGACCTTTGCAAGACACACTACCTTATAAACCGGCAAAGCTCTGATATCCATGAAGATTTATGTAGTTTTACTTAGAACATATGCTTTTATTTTGACATTTAGACAGATATGATGTCATGGGACCAGTTTAGAAACTGGCTTTTAAAGGTAAAAATAGCCTCCCTGGAACCAGGGAGAGCTAGCAGACACCTGTAAGAAATTAAGAGGGTGCTCAGGTCTGTGCTCTCGTTCTGGAGCCAGACAGAGAATAAAAAGATTTCAATGCTAGAGGTTAACCTGAAAGTACCATTTAACTGATCAATGTCAGATGCATAACTTCAGGTCCCCAGCCTGTCCAACTATAGGCACCAGGGGACAGACAAGAGCAGGCTCATGACCCATCACAGCCAAGTTCAGGAAACCCCCATTTACCTTGCCTGCAGGTGTCAATTTAACAGGTTCTTTCAAAGCAACTTAGCAGAGCCAGTTTGGGGCTAGAGAGCTGTTTGGAGAGCAGAGATCGAGATGAAGACACTGTTCTTACATCAAACATGCAGTGTTTTGAGGGCTCTGTTACTGCCTCAGCGCTGTTATTGTCCTGTGTGGATGTGGCTGGGGATGGTGACTTCTAGCAATTGTGCTTCATTACAATCATTTCATTGCAACATCCCTGGCACCTGAAGAGGTGCAATTTGATCAGTTCCTGCACTGATATTAACAGACCCACAGTCCAAGACGTAAATGGTGTTTGAGAGAGAAGGGAAAATTCCAGAGGCTTTTGCTTTAAGGGTTATAACAGTTGTATATCTCCTGCACAGATTATAGAGCAATTTCACTGTCTCAGGTTTATATGGTGAATAGAAAATTCAGTTTCAAGTGATTGAGTTTAGATTTCCAAGTAGCTGTTAAAATAGAGTCCAAATATAATGGAACATTGCTGTCATCTAAGGGCTCTTTGGTGTTCTTCATGAAAGGAGCTCAGTTCAAAAAAGAATGAGTACCTACAACCTAAAATATCTCAGCACATTTGACAACCTCATTGAAAACCTCAGTAGAGAGGCCTGTTCTCAATTTTACAGGTGACAGCTGAGGCAGAAAATGTAGGGTTGGGAGGATGCTTCTTCCACTGATGTTCAGAACTTTGTTTGAAGAAGTCTTTGCCCAACAGTTTTGCTCATAACCCGTATCAGCAAAGCATTTTAGGATATGCTGAACCTTACCAGTGTGAGCTTTCCTGATTAATTCTTTGCCAGTTCCTCACAGGACCCTAAAAATCTTTGATGATTTGGAGTTCAGATTCACACAGAATGTGGCACATAAGTGAAAAAGAAAAAGGGACTGATGGTTTCTTATTTATTTCGGTTTCTTTTTTGATGGGATTGTCTATGGCTTTATTGAAGTGCTCATTAGCATAGCGCTATCTGTCCTGTCATCTGTAGAGATAAGTAACATTTGCATATGTCATGAAAAAGTAAATAAGGCACTGCCCTCTATGTTCACTGAAAAACCCAGAATGTTACTGATACTGTTGCCCTTTGGTTGTTTTAGGCAAAGATTCAGCTGTACACATCAGAAGTGGTATGTGGGGTATGAGGAATTAATCAAGAGCAAGCTGCCAGAGAGTACAATACACACAATACTTAAATGGTACCACTTAAATAGTCTCACAGCAGAAATGGAGATGTCTCATTAAACAGATGGTATACTGAATCCTTTTTATCAATCACCTCCTCTTCCACTTCCCTCTTAGTGTGTTTTGGTCTGTGATCTGCTTCCAAAAAACTGTGAATTCTCTAGCTAGGAAAGCACACAATCAAATTTCAATGTTAATACCTGATTCTCACCTCGGTCTATATTTTATTCTGCAGTTTTCAATTTTAGAAGCAGTGTAATTTTTTCAAATCTCCCTTGAGAAATTTTGCTTGGAAACAGAGCTAAAACTTCACAGCTTTTATCCCTTTTTCTGAGACTGTCCTAATCCTTATAATGCATAATTTTAAATTCTTTGTAGCTATTGAACTGCTTTTCTATCTTTGAACCCTCTTGCCAGCTGAGAAATAGACTACAATGCTGGTAGTGAATAACAGTAAGAAGGGTAGTGAAGTAGTTGCTACCTGAAGGTTGCCAAAACAGATCTTTGTGCACTTAAACAGACCAACTTTTTGCAGTCATATAAAGGGTAAGATGAATGGAATGAGCACAAGGAGAATGACTTAATTTCCAAGACAAAAACAATAGCAGTACAAAAATACTTAAATTCAAATTCTAAAGGAAAGAACAAAGACGCTCCTGCCTATCCTGCATGGCTATTGCATTGGCTGGTTGAATTTGGTGCTGCTGAAGCCACATCAGGTTGATGAGCAAGGATTATGCTGTTGCCAACAGGGCAAGCTGCTCCCCGGATGCTAAGGTACCTCTGCCCTCACTCATAGCTATCACCTCAGTGGGGAGAGGGATTTCAGGAATCATTTGGAACTGAAGCTCCATACTTAGCCCACACTTTAAATGTTTGAAAAATAACCACCTTGAGTGTCCCATCCTGTTCAATTTCTTTATTGATTATCTGGACCAGGGGATTTAGTCCATCATCAGTAAGTTTGCAGATGACACCAAGTCAGGAGTAGGTGTTGACCTGTGGAGGTTAGGAGAGCCCTGCAGAGGGACCTTGACAGGCTGAGTGGGTGAGCAGAGGCCAATGGGATGAGATTTAACAAGGCCAGGCCTGGATGAGGCACTTAGTACCATGGTCTAGTTGATTGGACAGGGCTGGGCGACAGGTTGGAGTGGGTGAACTTGGAGGTCTCTCCCAACCGGGTTGATTCTATGATTCTATCAAAGAGCAGTGTTTACTATCTCTCCTGCTTCTTGCCTCATGAGAGGTACTGACTTGCTCAATGACCTCCCCCCCACAATTGTGGAAATACAAATCCTGTTATTATTTTGTTCTCTTATAAGGGCCAATCTACATTATATTTTGTTTAAAGAATCCACACTATTATCAGCTGAACACCTTCACTTTTGGCTAACCCCTACCTATAAACTATTCATAACAAAGGAAACCAAGGGATAAATTATATCCTTCTGCTTTTGATGTAGATAAATATGATCATATAAAATTACTCCTTCATTTACAGAAACTGCCTTTTGGTCTCAAATGAGATCTATGTGTCCATTGCACCTCTCTCTTGAACAGGTATTATTATTTAAATCACCATCTCTGTGATTCACAGTGTGCACCAGTATAATTTTTCCAGTTACATCTCTTGGTAATATCTCCAGAGGAAACTAATTAAGCATGCAAAGACAACTCAGAGAAAAACTGCTGCTAACAAATCATCGGAAATCCCACTTCTCAGTGAGTTTTTCTTCACCTTCCTGCACTGTTATGGTAATGTTGTTAATTTCAAACTTCTAGATTTTAACTCCTTTATCTCCCCAGTATCTTTCTAAAGGAATGATGATACTAAGAGAGGAAGACACAATCACTTATTGCTTTTTTTGCTAAACTAAGGGAAGCATAAGATTTCAAAATCTGTCCAGTAGACACATCTATCTTCCTTCCTCAGCTCCTTCAGGGAATCAAGTTAAGGAACACGTAACAGAGAAATGACAGAGACAAAATTATAGAATGCAAAGCGGGATTCATTTTTTTGTCAAATTGTAAAGGGTAAAACGCTTTATTGTCATTCAAAAGACAGTCATCACCACCATCACAGGATCTTAGTATGATCTCATCTTATCAAGAGATTGCCCAGAGATGATATATTAGTGAAAAACACAGGACATTATCAAGCTACATAGGGGGAAATTCTTATTGCTTGAATTATCAGCCTTTCAATTTTCTGAGTGGTGCATTTGATAATTCAACAAATGAGAGGCAATTATGCAATTGGCAGTTGCCAAAGCATGTAAGGTGGGACCATCCTTTGTCCTTGTTCTCTTGCTTAGCGAGAGACCTTGGACCCTGCAGACTCTCAGGGCTGCCAACTCCCACTGAGACCAAGCTCCCAGGACCCACAGCCTTAGTGTGGTATAAAGGCAGTAGACTCCAATAGGGAAAAACCTGCCAGAGCAGTTGGAACTCCTAAATGACCAGACCCTACAGTGACTGGGTCAGCGTCACTTCATTCTACAAATATATCAATGGCAAGAGAAGGGTCAAGGACAACCTCTAGTCCTTATTAGACAGAGAGGGGAACATAGTGACAAAGGATGAGGAAAAGGCAGAGATGCTTAACACCTTCTTTGCCTCAGTCTTCAATAGTGGGACAGGTTGTCTCCAGGACAACTGGCCTTCTGAGCTGGCAGGTGTAGCCAGGGACCAGTATAGTCCCCATCTAATCCATGAAGAGGAGGTAAGGGACCTGCTGAGCCACTTGGATCCTCAT